>OZ017739.1:333817263-333847263 GCA_963969285.1 Odontomyia ornata
TCTGCCCGTATTTTTGTCGATGTATCATAAGCAGGTTCGTTGAAAACCTTTAATCAATGAAGCAATATCAAATTTAAATTAATTAAGATGATTACATATTGTATGATTGAATTGGAAAAGGGAGAAAAAACCAATCGACACTTTTCAAAAATTATTAACTGTTTCAACATATTCAATCAAAAAACTTTATCTTATACTTATACAATGCTAACACAATATTCCTAACCTAAGCATTAAACCTTACCTCTAATCCTTATATAATAAACATAATATACTACTGTGACCAAAAAATAAGGTGGCATTTGAATGCGGGCGTCGAAGGATTTGGCGGACTATTTTTTTTAGGTTGGTAGTACTATCAGTGACTTATATGTCAAATTTACATGTCAAAATATTCATTAGTGTTTGAGATACGCGTCGTTTCTGGGATGGCCTTCAGTTCCGTCTTTGCTGCGGCTTGAATCTCCTCTATCGTATCAAAACGGTGTCCCTGGAGCAGTCTTTTGAACTTGCTGAACAGCCAGAAGTCGCACGGCACCAGATCAGGTGAATACGGTAGTTGCGGAACGACATGGGTTGAGTTTTTGGAGAAATGATCACGAATTACGAGTGCAGTATGGGATGGTGCATTATCGTGGTGTAAAAACCAAGAATTGTCTTTCCACAATTCCGGCCTTTTTAGGCGGATAGCGTTACGCAAGCGACACATAACGTTCAAATAATATTCCTTGTTGACTGTTTGGCCCAGCGGAAGGAATTCATAACGCACAACACCACGATAATCGAAAAAGAGAAGATGTTGATGGTCGCCCAGGCCGCTCTTCGTCTTCGACACGTTCACGGCCGGCTTGAAACTCACTGTACCATTCGTAAACATTTTTTCTAGATATAACCTCATCACCAAAGGCTTTCTGCCCCATCCTCAATGTATCCGCAGCAAAAAATTGATTCCGCAAAAAAAAATTTAATACAAATTCAACAAATTTCGACATCGCAAAAAACGAAAAACTCACTTTTAGCAGCTCACAAAACGAAGCGCATCTCAAACACTAATGAATATTTTCACATGTGTAAATTTCACATAGTTGCCACTGACAGCACTACCAATCTAAAAAAAATTAATTCCAAATTCCTTTGACGCGCGAGGTTTAAATTCAAATGTCACCTGCTTCCAATCATGTACACGTACATGTACGAAGACATTTCCTTTCAAAAACTCTTAATTTTTCTATAGCACTAGCGTTCTGGTTGTAACAGATCTGATATTCATGTGTTCAAACTGGTCTAACCATGGTCTTTTAACAGATAATTTTTATCTTTTGATCAATGTATGTGGAATGAAAGAGTCTTCGTAGGGCCATGATTACTTTCATGGCCTTACTGAGCATGACTTTGACATGATCAGTATAGTACAGATACTGATCGAGATGATCACATAGCTATCGAAAATATGATTTATGTGGAACCATTCTGAACTACCCTCACCAGCCATGATGTGGAAATCCTTCCAATTACATTTCAGGTCTTGACTGACCCCCTGCAGTGTTGTTTGAAACAAAATTGTTTCGCACTTCTGCGTATTGATTATCATTCGCCAATGGTCGGTGTACAGCTGCAGTGTTGTTTGAAACAAAATGAATTCGCATTTCTGCTTATTGATTTTCATTCGCCAATTGTCGGTGTACAGCTGCACATCAATAAACATTTCATGAAGATTGCTCCAAACTGTTGTAGCTTTTCGGTCTGCCATATAGCTGATCACATCATCAGCAAACGCTACCAATAATCGCGTTGGCGAAACGTGAAAATCAAAGCCAATCAATAACTTGCGAATGAATATTGAGAAAAGCAGAGGCGCAATAACTGTTTCCTGCTGTAGACCATCCAAGATATGGAAGTATCACATTGTTGTCAGATTTCCATCAGTTACAACAAATGATTTCCCATATAATACATTGCATATCCTGGTGACAAGGTATCTGGGGAACCTGTCCTGAAGGAGTTTAAGAATCAGTCCATGTAACCACACCATATCGAAGGCTTTTTCCATGTCAATGAGATACGCTCCAACACATTCTCTGTTGCTTCGTTTCCAACAGATGTCTGAGGTTACTTTCATTATCGCATGTATGGTGGAATGCCTAGCACGAAAAACAAATTGGCAATTCGGCATCAATTCATATTTCTTAATGTGGGCGTTTAATGCTTTGTTCAGTAGCACGTCAAGCACCTTGCTGATGTTCGGCAGCAAGCTGATTGAGCGATAGCTTTTAGGGCTCGAAGATTGTTTTCCTTTCTTCAAGATCGGAAATTTAGTACGTTAATCTTTTTCCACTCATTTGGATAATATGAATTGCATGTTGTTGAACAATGTGCATTCTTAATAACAACCTCAGGCAAACGTTGGAGAGGTATATTTGGAACACAGTCAGTACCACAGGAATTCTTGTTGTTTATCCTACGAAATATAAAACACAAGTCTTCATAGCTGACTTAATAATCAATAAAACTAAAGCTCGGTATGAGGACAGATGTTAATGTTTCATTGAAATGAAGTATTGATTCGCCGTTCAGGCTTGATTTGAAGTCAGAAACTTTTGATTCAACGACCTCTGAAAGTATTTTGTTCCCTCTCTCAGATTTTGGCAGATAAACTATAAGGTGCATTCCAAAATAAATGAGGTGGCACGATCTGTACATGAGACAGTGCGTTCAAAAGTTACATCCTTCCCTGACTTCCAGTGAAAGTTAGGTGATATTCGGTTCAGTGGAAGCATACTTATTGCGTCTTAAGTGACAGTATGTTTGTGTCATCAGTACAAAAATGAGTTTCGAACAAAGAATTAATATCAAATTTTATTTTAAAATTGGTGAAACGTTTACCGAAACTTTTGAATTGATGAAAAAGTTCACGGTTATGACTGTCTATCTCGTGCCAGAGTTCATGAGTGGTTTACACATTTCAGAGATGGTCATGAGGACATAACTGATGATGAACATATGGGCCACCCAAAATCAGTGATTACCGAAAACTCCATCGAAATTGTGCGTGAATGTATCAAAAATGAGCCTAAACCATCATTGAAATTCATGAAACCAGAGTTGAATACCTCCAAAACATCTATTTATCGCATTTTAACCGATCATTTGGGCTTACGAAAGGTCTGTACATGTTTTGTTCTGCACAAGTTAACTGATGACCAAAAATTGCTCAGAATTCAACATTCGAAAGACATGATTTTTTGACTAGAAATCGCATTTTAACCATCAATCACAACCGTATTCACCTGATATGGCTCCCTGTGACTTCTACCTATTCGAAAAATTGCATTTGGCCATGAAAGGAAAATGCTTTGCGTCGGCAGAGGGCATCCAAAAGGCTTGTACCGACATCCTGAAAGACATTCCAGTTAATGACCTGAAACACTCTTTCGAAAAGCATTTGGATCCTGCGAAACAGCGTATTGAGGCTGGAGGAGACAATTTTGAATAAATAAACTCGAATTTATCAGAACAAAGCTCCGGTCGTTTCTTTTTTAGCTCAGTCTCGTTTGTTTTGGAATACTCCTTGTAATTCAAAATGCATTCCAATCAGGGCATGTTTCTGCAATCCATCACATATAATCTTGTTTCCATTTCTATCCGGAGTCGTATTATCAATTCCATCCCAACTCTATGGAAAGGATTTATCTCATCACTAGTGACTCCAAGATTTGACTCCTTCACTCGAGACTTCTTACGGAATAAACTATTCAGTTTCGCGACAACGCTAACTGGTCCAGTGGGCTATTACGCCTCAGTTTTTCCGCACATTGATTGGTGACCTCACTCCTGAAGTATGGAAGGATTAAGTTCCAGACATTCTTCAGTTGTGATTTCAGCAAAGCCAATGAGGAACGGTATTAGTCTAAATATCGCCGATAAATATAATTGACGCGTGTGAGAAGAAGATTTTTCAATCTTCTAGATATTGCATTGTTTGGTTTTTCATATCGTTTAATATTGTTTCGATGTTAAATCTCGGGAACTACTTTCTCAACCGTTTCCAACGTCGACAAATAGAGATCTATTTCATCGTTAGTTAGATTCTTGTCATTAGAAACCATTAAGCAAGCGTTACCATGATCAAGAGGAGGACATTGCTTCTGATAATCCCAATTAAACTTCTTTTGAAACATTCTCCAATCCATTTTTAGGTCTTTGTAAAAAATGCTAGTTTTTTCAGAAACTATAGAAGCTAGAATATTCAAAATTTGTAAAAAGGCCAGAAATGATGGTATCTTGAAAATTAAGATCGTATCAAAAATTCAAAAATTTTTTAAGGGGGGTCCCCCTAATAACGAAGTAGCCCTTAACAATTTTTTTAATTTTTTTAATAATAAATTAGTCGAGTGTGGTATCAAATGAAAGGTCTTGATTAAAACTTTTAGAATCTGAAATACAAAAATCATTTTATGAATTAAAGGGTCCAGGGGTAGGTAAAATGTACCAAAAATTTGTGTGTGAATGTGTGAATAAGTTTAATCGGCCGAGCATTCAAAAAAATCATTTAAGCTAGATAACTAGATAACTTATGCATCTTTTGCATAAGTTTGAAAGATTACATATCCAAGTATTGGATGAATAGTTCAAATTATCGATTCATGCCATTAGAAAACTTGTTTCTAGCCCTAGGTTGTTTACAAAGACCTTCTAGTAGGAGCACTCTCCTGCTTACTCAACATGTTTTTTTTTTAAATTCAACCGATGAATTGGAATGAGGAAGACATCATCCCTTTGATAATTGATTTCCATTATGATTGCGCTATGGTCACTATCGTAAGGGAGCACCTGCAGTTTCCGTTGAGGACTATTGAAGTTGCATTTAAGTCTTTCATCAGCAATGCAGATGTCCAAATATGAATTTTTCCTAGGGTATGTTGTGAGCTCCTATCCATATAGATTGCACCTGTATTCAATTTGGTTCTCTGTTATCCACGATTGGATTATTGGTGGCGTTCAGCCATGATGTATGCTTGGCATTCAGGTTGGCGGCAAGAATATAATACCTATGTAGCCTGTTCAATTCGAGTATTTCAAACAAGGAATTGAGCTACTCTTTGAACTTGAGAATGTTTTAACCGGTAGCATAGGCAGGGAAAACGAAGAGGTTATCCCCACCTGGCAATGAAATTTTGATAACGGACACTTCAAGGGATTCAAAGCTTTTGAATTCAATTGTTTTTACTATTTTGGAAGGAATAGTGTCTTCTAACTAATATCCCGGTGCCACCTCCCATATCAACGTTTACCCTATCGTTTCTTATGAATTCAAGATTTTTTTATAATCATGGAGTGCCATGAATTGAGGTGGGTTTCAGTGAGAAGCGTGATGTCAGGCATTTGGTTAACAATGAACTCAAGGAGATAGTGATATTGATGTAGAGTAACAATAGAGTAAACGTTGACCGAGATGAGATGTATCCAATCCATGAAAATGTGACTGGATGTGAAGTTATTTTGAGGCATTTGAAAGCCTAAACGCTGAGAGACAATGTTAATTTTTGTATCTTGTTTATTGATTCCCTCTGATAAAGAATGAAGTCGTTGGTAAAGTTCAAGAAGCAGCTGATTATTGTTACTTACATTATTTGCAGCATTTTCCGCTGGTCCTCTAGTGGCGAGTGGAAGTGATACTCCCGGCTTCACGAAGTTGGAAGGTAACACACTGCGTTGTACTTGAGTTTGCCTTGGAACAAATTTTACCTGTGCATTTTAATATTGGGAGCACCCTCGATTTGGTGCTGGACAACCAAAGACATCGTAGTTAACGCAGTATAGTTTTTCTTTAGGCTCTGTCTGAGCCAATTTGCACTCACTGGGTGCATGAACGTCTTAGCATTTGACGCACCGATGGTGTCGGATGCAATGGGCAGCCAATAACCAATCTTTGCCACCAATAACACAGATTGATTTCTCTTTTCTGGAGGCATTCCCACTTCACTACTCTGAAATTCAAGTAACTTATTTGTTGAAAGGCACTTGGGCTGTTTTTATTTGTAAAGTGGTAAATTCTTCCTTTTACGGTCTCATTTTTTGTCGCAAAGGCTTTGACGGAAATAAATCCGTTTTCTGGTGCAGCTTGCTTGAGCACCTGAAGAAGATCGACCATATCCTCTCCGCAGTCCAGACCTTTCAACAAAAAGCTCTGATTTTTCCCCCTGTTGTGGTATAAATGAAGTTTGTTTTTTTTCTTTAAAAGCCGTCGGGCCTTGCTTTGTTGTGTGAGCCGACGCGTTTTGACTACTTCGAGTCATCTACAGTTGAGACACTGAAGATGAATCGAAGTAATCGAAACGCGTCTGCTCACACAACGCGACTACTTCGAGTCATCTTCAGTTGAATCATCTCCAGTTGAGACACTGAAGATGACTCAAAGTAATCGACACGCGTTTGCTCACGCAACAAAGCAAGGCCTGACGGCTTTTAAAGAAAAAAAAGATAATTGGCCTGCGGATATAAAATAAACAAAATTATTGACTATATATGACGTGTTTAATATCACAAGAATTTAGCGCATCTTTAGCTGACTTGAACCCAACCGGTAATTTTGCTGTAATAGTTAAATTTTCAGCATTGCCTCTTTTGATCTCAAAATTGGTTAGTTTATTTTCGTCTCCCAATAGCCGAACCATATCTTTTCCGCTTTGTCCGAACACGTTGATTGGCGGAACTTTTTCTGCCTTTTCGGGGGCTTTTTAAGACGAGCCAGGAGAACTGGGAGCTGGTTTCTTCTCCTTAATTTTACGGTTTTGTAAAATAATTTTACAAAACCCTACTAAAATCGCGCCTGTCTGGCCGTATGTCCGTCCGTGTGTCACAGCACTTTTTCTCGCAAACCGTATAAGCTACAAGCATAAAATTTTGTGTATATGTGTAAAGTGATGCCCTCTTCAAAATTTTGCTATGAAAAAATTTTACAAGGTGCTTAAGGGGGGTCCCCCCATATAGGGGAGTAGCCCCTGAAAAAAAAAATTTCATCAAATGTAGCCGATATGGATATCCAATGGAAGGTCTCAATAAGAACTTTTCAAAATAGTGCTTGAACTGGTATTTTTTACTTCGAGGAGCGCACAGGAAGGGGAAATACAGGAAAAATTTGTGTCCCCCCCTCGCGATTGGAAACCTATGATCTGAAAAATCTGAAATAAATTATGGAGATAGGAATTTATTAGTAGAACAACAACAAATACTTTAGAAGTCAAAATTCAGTCAACTTTGTTAATTATAGTATGAAAATCGAATTTTACATTTTCCCGAATAAAATCATATGGATACCCTTAAATTCAATGAAAACCGGTATTTAAGTAGTTAAATATAAGGTCCTAATACTCTGCAAGTTTGATGAAAATCCAATCATATTCACGGAAGATATAGCTGTTTGAAATTTCTCCGAATACAACAACAATTACATACGGTTTTGGATTTCATGGACTTTCCACTGAACCAGATACTGCAGTTTTGATTTGATCTTCTTGAAATTTTCAAATAAGATCAATAACATAATTTTTTCGGGAACTAATGATTTCAGTGATTTTTGTTAGTTTGCAACAAAGTGACGACCGTTGAAAGTAGAGAACGAATGGATTTTTTTTTACAAACGTGCGCATCTCTTTGACATTTTACTTGCCTTTATTCTTTGCTGGCGACTGCATTTCGCACGTTGGGCACAAAACCCCTCTGACGTGACCGTAGGTCTGTTTACCCGACTTGTTATTTTTTAATTACTGAATAAAATTTACGTCATTATCTTGATTAGAATTACCTTTGATGCTCTCTTCAACTTTCATTTCTTCAGTTAATTCGCCCTGCGCTGCAAAATAGTTTTGACTCCTCACTAGGAATTTCTTCTGGAATTACTTGCTTTGCACTTTTCTTCGCCTTCATGCTCGTATGCTGTTGCACTTGATTTTACGGCTGCGAATTTTGAGGCTTTATCCCTTTCTTGAATAGATCTTTGAGGGACTATATCTTTAGCCTTAGTTTATCATTTTCTTTTTGCAGTTTGATTATTTGTTGATTGTCCGCAATTTGTGGTAGCTTGCATCCACCATCTGCGGAGTTTTGTTAATGATGTTTTCTTTTGTTGATTATCACCAGTTTCATATTCGTCGTTTCCCCAGGTTGCCCCTGCGATGGGAAGCCGTCGGGCTCCTCTATACCAGCGGTACTAAAGTTTTCTTGGGCTCTTCGCTTTTCTTTACTTTTCGAAGTAAAATAATGTTTAATAGAAGTTTCCTGAGTCGATTGCTTGGACAACATATGTTTTCCCGATAAAAATTAACTTCAGATTGATTTTTTAAAAAATTAATTTAACTTTTGAAAACTTTTGACAGGAGCGATTTAAAACAAGTCAACAAATACTAGACGTAGAATAGCAATAAATCTATAAAATGTGCTTTAAATACTTAGATCAAAAACTCTGTTTCGTGATTTTAAGCAAACCTTACAGAGCTTATACGTCAAATTTAACGAATTGTTTTAATTTTACTTACTGGAATGTATCTTTTGTTTCACAATTAAAGTCGTCAAATGAAAACCTTCAAAATATTTCCGGGCAAATATTCAATCTGCACTGTGATTGAAGTGCAATTGACGAGTTCAAAATTTGAGTATATGTATTATTACACCCTGTCCCTCTGAGTTTCTTCCACTCTCAACCCCCATTCATCCGTACAATTCCAACAAGATGACTTGTTGAGTCATAAATTCGTGCCATTTCGATTTCTAAAAATTTATTCAGTAGCTTTACCATACACTATGAAATATTCACCTCACTATTATAGCGAAGACAGTAGACAAGACACATATTATTAGTTATTTTGTGACATGAACAATTCATCTTCTCTTTAACAGCTGTAAAATCTCAAGCTGACGAACGAAAACATTAAACGCCAATGTTTCATCGTTGAAAACAAATCTTGGAAAACAATAAATAAAATCATATGGGAGTAAGGTAATCGCTGAAACACCGTTCGACATGTCTTACATGCTCACATGATAATTGTGTGTGAATTTCAAGCATAATAGCATTTAAATGGAATTATTTATACGGGTGACGATCGTTAAAATCTTGATTAAAATTCAAATAGAATTTCAGTTGATACATGAAATTTGTGTGTTATTAGAAAATTTTCTAGAAACTGTTAAACTTTTATTGTATGTTTCTTGGATACGTGATTTTTCGTCCACATATAGTACAAAGATTCATTTTCACATAATACGAATTAATGTAAGAAGGAAGTCAATTAAAACACGATTAGAATTCAAATTTTTGATCTGAATTAGTATCTCATTAAAGGTCTTGTATTTATTATTTGTGACGATGTGTTATATTCCTCTAAATATATAGAAATCAATCAGAAATATCTGCTTGTAAACTCTATATGAGTATCTGACTTAGCGCAAAGTTATTTTAGTTGAAAGATATACTTATTTATCTCACCGAAGATAAGGCAGTACCAATTCTGTTGGAACTCACAAAGTGCGGCAAAACATAGCAATAATTAATGAAACGAATTTATATCCTATCAGTGGCGGACTAAAACTGTCAGAGGCCCGGACCGGAAAATCTATATGAGGCCCCCATCCAAAAAAATTTGATGTAGTTTTACAGTACATTTCTGAAAAAGGAATAATATTGATGTTAAATTTTTGATTTTTTAATATATATATATATATATATAAATAGAGAGAGAGAGATATTGTATATATATAAATATATATATATATATATATATATATATATATATATATATATATATATATATATATATATATATATACATTTATAGATTTCTATATATGTATGTTTCAATAGAGTCGGTTAATTTTTTCTCCTTTTTCTTAACTTTTTCAGTCACACTTGTTACGAGTGACCCTTGTTTCTCATCTGGCCACCTGGAAGGAAATCTCGCGTTTACTGTTCACGCAAGACAGTAAGAAAATGAAGAACTTATCTTGAGTACCGGGATACATTAGCCTACGTGAGCCAAGGTTTAAAGTTAGGAATTCAGATAGATGTTAGAATTTAAAAAAAAATCACTGTGTAAAACAAAGTAATCATGTATATAACTAGTACGTAAGTCTGCCAGATAAATCCACTTTCACACCAGACAAGGAAAAGAACAAGGTTTCTCTCACGGGACGCCAGAACAACAAGAACAAATGGCCATCGACTGCGATACCTCCGAGCTTGTAGCTTTAATTTAACAAACAAACAATTTATTGGATTACATTCAAAGAGACCTCATCGATCATCGATTAATCAATGTTCTTGCTTTGTACGCGTCATAGCTACAATATCCAGGAGGATATAGCCTCAACAATGAAATAAATGACAACGGCCAGCGCCTAATTGACTTTGCATGCAATAGAAATCTTGTCATACATTCGACTTACTTCCCACATCGACGCATACGTAGAATAACCTGAATATCATCGGGTGGCAAAACATTCAACCAAATCGACCATGTTTTGATCCAACAACGTTGGGCCTTGAGCATACTTGACGTCCGTACATACCGAGGAGCCAATTGTAACTTGGATCATCACTTGATTAATTAACTTACCGCTACAAAAATTTGACATCGAAAGGCTCCAAACTGTGTCTTTGCAAAAAATTTTACGGAGACTCTCGACAAACAGCTGGATCCCATCATATCAGACACACCACTGTAAACAAGCAACAAGGTACGAATGCAAGTGAAATAGGCAACTAAGACCGTGGCAGAACAGAAAATTGGACATAAAACTCGGCGGAACAGAAATGATTGGTATGATGTGGAGTGCTAAAATGCAGACAGAGGGAACCAGGTGTACAAGAAGTATTTGGGTAGGAAAATTAAGACGAAGAAACAGCACTATGAAAATCTCAGAATAGTAGCAAATAAGATTGTTAGAATTAAGAAAAGAATGTACTTTGACGACCAATTGAGAAGCAGTGATGTAAGTCTGCCAAACAGCAACACAGGACAAGCATACAAAGTAGTAAATAGCCTGAAACGTCTTTATCAGCCAAAGACCACGCTCTACCATGGTAACATCGGCAACATCGTCGCTGATGAACACAGGTTTAAGGAAGGATAGGCATCATATTTTAAAAACGTTCTGAATTCCCCGTATAACTCCAGAACATTGGAGCCGACTCTTAATGAAGTTTGGTCCACCATCAGAGCGCAAAAAACACTCAAGAGCTGGGCATCGATAAGATTCCAGTATAGTTTATAAAATATTGTGGGAGAGGGTTCAAAAAGCCATCCATAAAGTCATCTTGCATATTTGGCAACAAGAACATATGCTGAAAGAGTCGTGGCAATCAATTATTAGGGAGTATCAATGTGGTTTTAGAGAAGGTAGATTGATGGTAGACTAATTGTACACAGTCAAGTGGGTACTTGAGAAATGCTGGGAGTTCAACATAGACGTACACCAAATTTTCATTGCCATTAAGCAAGCATTCGACAGTATTGATTGTGACGTACTGTATCAAATAATGCTTTGCTTTGGTTATCCAGCCAAATCAGTTCACCTTACCAAAATGACAATGACGTCGGTGACCCTAAATCCCGCATCAATTACCAATACACCGACTCCTTTGACTTAAATATCGGACTTAAGCAGGCCGATGGGCAGGCCCATTTTTATCCAATTTGTCTTGTCATAGGAAAGCTACAAGCTGCATACACAGGAAAACAAAGCTCCAAGTACCTAAATCTGTGATGAGATCTGTGCTCTGCTATGGATGGGAAACATGAACCCTAACCCAAGGACCCAAAACCATATTGAAAGCCTTTGAGCGACGGGTTCTGAAGCGGAAAATTGGAGCGAAATTAGATGAAGATCAATAGCGAATTCGATTCAACCTTGAGCTGTTTGAAATTTTTGACGAGTCAGAAGTCTCAACGATTGTAAGACTATGGAAACTGCAATGGGCTAGTCACGTATATTGAATGGATGAAGAACGCAAACTCAAAAAGGTATTCGTAGGAAAAATTGAAGGGCGAACATTAGTGGACAAACCGAGGAAATGCTGGTCTGACTCGATCAACGACGACATCCCATCCCTGCTCGGATTTCGAAATTGAAGGACGCGGTCAATGGACAAAGATAGGTGGCAGTGCTTGTTGTAGTAGCAAAAGACTAAGAGGGGGCTGTAGTATTACAAAGAACACGAAGAATAACAGTATAGTCATGCTATATGAACATTCTTACCTAATTTAAGTAAAATTGGATGGAAGATTCAATTGAAAGTATGTTACGGGAATTTGAGAACAGCTTAAGTTAGCCAACTTCAACACAACCACCAGGCAACGTGGTACGAAGAATGTATCCTCGAGCCAAATCGGGATAGGAAACTTTACCATGCATTGTACATACTCCTAGTAAAGTTAGAAATAAGTAAAAATTCTAATCCTAATGACTACAGTAGAGTAGACCTTCATTTTCTCAATGCAAATTGATGCAGCTCAACTTAGATTAGTTACGTTCGACGAAACTTACGATACGTTTCCCGTTTGTGCACGGTTGCTCCACAACGACATCATCTGTAATCAACAACCACGGATAGGATGCGTGAGGAAGAAATCTTACGTCGTCTGAATCAAAAAGGCGAAGAAATTCATCGCAGGCAATAGGAAAACACTTTGATCATGCAAGCAAACAGAATAATCCCGGTGGCAACATAAATCGTAACTTTGGAGGTGGCGGCGATGGTGAAAACATGGAACCTGAAAATGTGGAACAGGGATACATTCCGTTTGCTATTGGTTTAAATGATAAACCACAACTTGTTTATGCAAATCAAGGCGGCGGTGGAGGTGGACCAAACTAACGTGTTGGTGGTAGAGAAACCGGTGGTAGACATGATTTCCAAAGCAATAAACACCTCATACTTGATATTCGTAATCATACCAATTTCTACATAGACACTCACTCAAGGTTGTGCGCCACATCTAGTTAGTTGTCCGTGTGTCCTTCAATAATTTCTTTCGGAAAAGAATAGCCTGCCGAACACCAACTCTTGCCCCCAAACAGTGACTTAAGATACCTGGAAAAGAAGAAGAGAAGGCACACAAAGTGCCTTGTCCAAGGATGAAACATAAAAGCACTACTTATCTGATAATCCCGTCGCTCAATGAAGTCCAGCCACTGAAAATCCTCGAAAATTCCAGCACCCTCTCAAAATTGTATGGAACATAAACAATAACATCACGACTATAGCACATCAAATGTCCGTCCCAGTGACAATTCTGAAAAATATCCAAGACTCCGAATTGCGGGCACACCAGTTGAAGTATGGTGAAAATTACGTTGAAATGGCCTGATCGCCCAAGCGGGGCTACAATTTTTGCAAGAAAAGGGGAACTATGAGGTTCACTCCGGGATTAGCGGTGCTCTGTTGGGAAGGAAGCAATAAAAGGGCGAGGGAAGGATAAGCTCTCTTTTGGTGTGTGAACGTAATGAAGGGATCAAGGCAAAAAATGTTTTTATAAAAAAGTGTGGAGTTTCAAAAAGAAATTGAAAAAAAAGGAAAAAAAGGCAAAGCATGTAAAAATTGGTTTCTACTTCAGTTACCACCGGAGGAGGGCAAGGTTGCTCGGAAGAATTAAAAACATCAATTGGCCAATGCAGGAGTGCAACCCGGGAAGAGTGTGTGAAATCAACGCATGGTCTTTTTCACCGTGCCGTCGACGACGGGAGTTCTACAAGGAGGCCTCCTTATTAGTCACGTTAGGTGACAGAGGTTAGTTGAAATTGATAGAAATTTTGCTGATAAACTTTTTGTGTCTCTTTGTTTTGTTAATTATATGGAAAATTGCTTCTTTTTTGTGATTTCATGAATTCAAATTAAATCCCTTTCATATAAAGAAAACTTGTAGTGTCCATAATCAATTTGTTTGGAACATACAATTTTGTTTTTCAGGAAGTGTAACGGATTGGCTAGGGGAAATATCGCGCGCGGGTTACGTTTGATGAAATTGAATCTTCGGTCTTGTTTGAGTGGCGAGCGTGGGTTGGAGGAGATAGGGTCCACCCCGAGTAGTGAGTGTTTTTGTTTGAGGAGTGTTCGTGGAACGAGCTTCGGCAAACCGCTTTACTCGCTAGGCGGTCAATCGTGGGGTCTAGGCAAAAGAAGCGAGTTGGTGTCCACGGCTGTCTGGGGCGAGCAAAGTTGGAGCGCAGGACCCCCACTGCCGAAGCACCCCTAGTGGTCAGGGGGAACACATTAGCGCCCAACGTGAGGGAACTTTAGAGTTTTTGTACTTAATAGGTGGTGTTAGTTCAGGTGTTGAGGTGTTGTAGGAAGGTCACCTTAATGAATCCATCATTTGGAAAACAAGAGTGCATCCTGATAATTCAGGAAGATCGACTTTCCCAGGAAATTATCTCTATTTTGACCGCGATTGAAGTTCCAAGTGGTTGAAGTGAATGTGTCATTTTACGGGAGTGAGAAGAGAATCAATGTAAAGTGACCCAAACTAGATGTGAAGCAAGTGTGTTATGTGACAAGTGCGTGGTTTTATGCCCCGTTCATAATAAATATACAAAATAGCTCTTTTATATGAATTTAATTTTGTAACTGTCCGTGTTTGTAAAAAGCAAAATAAAAAATAAAAAAATTCTTTCATTCCGAATCATTTAGCTGTTTCAATTAAGTCATAATTTATCAATAAGTTGGCTCATGCGAAGATTTGTTTTATTTGAATATATTAAGAAAATAAAATGCCCAGTAAAATATTAATTAACAGACTAAGCAACGAGGATCTCACCTATGAGCTGGAAATCCGAGGACAGCCAATAGGAATGGTGAAAGAGATGAGACGGAAAGCAAACTTAAGAGTCAATTAGTGGTGGCTATGAGAGCTTTGTAGGAGAAGGCCGAAAAAGAAGTAGAAGCAGCAGATGCGACTGGGACAGCTGGGATATGCTCATTTAGAACGGAAGCCCACCAATCGTTAAACGGAGGAAGAGCCTCCTGGTCAAAGGCAGGAACAGAACCTCGAGCTAAACGAGAGTGTTTCGCAGGCAAGATAACCCCATACTATTCCAGAGGCAAATAAAACGGAGCAAGTGAAAACTTCTCGAGGGGGCAGGGAGTTTGGAAAGGTACAGGACGTTTCGAAATGGGGCCTGAAATATAGCGGAGATTCTGGATCCCTAAGCGCATCCCTAGAACGAGTCGAGGAAGTGTGTCTTGAAGGAGGAATGTCAACACACCGACTATATCCTTCGGTAGAGTTATTTGAGGGCAGAGCACTGGTCTCGTTTCAGACAAATTGCACGATTATCGGTTCATGGGTGGAACTTGTCGTAGGAGTACACCGAGGCATTTAACCAGGCGAAGTTGAAGCTTTCCATGGTTCCAATCCTCACCTGCTCGAACTATATGCTACCATTCACGTTGCAGACAGACGTGTCGGATCTGGGGCTAGGAGCAGTGCTGTCTCAACAACATCCCGATGGAGAGAAAGTGATCTGTTTTCTCAGCCAGCTCTTGACCAAAGCAAAGAGGAGGGACTCCACGACCGAGAAGTAGTGATTGCTGGTTCTGTGCACTGTAAAAAAAACAAGATCGTGTTTAGAAGGTACTAAGTCTACGGTGGACACAGATCATTATTCACTAGTGTGGTTGAGTAGCTTAAAAGATCCAGTGTGACGATTGGCAATATGGGCGGTCAGGTTGCGACAGTATGATTTTGAGGTAACACATCGAAAGGGTAAAGAACATTTAGTCCCAGACGTATTGTCAGGAATGCTTCCTTAATCTGCGTTGGCTTGCATACAGTCTACGGATGCTTGGCACGGGAAAATGGCAACTCATATCGAGCAGAGCCCGGAGCGTTACGCAGATTGGCGAGTGAATGGAGGGAGATTTTTTTTGTGGTAGGGACGTGAATGCCATTTATGCACCGAGTGTGGGACTCCCCTTGACTGGACTACCAACTAAACACCTCCCCTGTCAACCTGAGAACCAGGCCTGGAACCGTTTGACACATTACTTCGGGCCAGGTCTCATTTTTTACGCCGTGAAACGCCTTCAAGCTGGGGGATCCCTTGCCTAGCGGGAGGGGAGAGGGGAAGAGGAAGTGCCAGAAGAGCGATCCCTCAGCCCTAGCGCCCCGGCTGCTGTGAGTCCCTTTTATATTTTAGGACTGCCCGAACACAATGTGCCACCTGGTTCCATTTGTCAACTGATTCGAGCATCATCGCAACAATATTATCCGGGGCGAGCTCTCCCGTCTCCCTGTAGAGTTCTCTTCGCAGCCTGACCCATTTTGTACACGCAAAAAATGTGTGGCAGGCGTTATCCTCCTCTTCTGGGCAAAACCGGCAATTGGAAGACCGTGACTTACCAATCTTGTGTAGGTAAGACAGAAAACACCCATGCCCAGTCAGTCTGACCATGCCTTCAATTTAGCCATACTCTCACGTCCGGGATGAGCCACGCAGTCCACTTTCTCTTCGTGCAATTGACCCAAGACTGCTGCCAATCGTTGAGCGAGCGCTGTCTCTCCTCGCGGACAACCATCTCCCTCGCATCCTCGTTTCGGCGTAGGTAAATAGCGCGGTGCTCTCCAGCAAGGAAGGTGACAGGTATCACGCCTGCAATCACTCTCACCGCCGAGTCGGAGACTGTCGGATACGAAGATGTAATTCTCAGTGCTCCTCTTCTCTGTACCTGTGCCAAACGTTTTCGGTATACCTCCTTGCTGAGAGCGTCGACCCATACCTCTGCTCCGTACAGTAGCACTGACCCTACAGCACTCATCAAGAGGCGTCTTCTTGATGTGCTAGGTCCCCCCTACATTGGCCATAAGTCGACTCAGAGCCGATATTCCCGAAGAAGTCTTCTCAGCCGTTGCCCTGATTTGCTCAGAAAAACTCATCCTCGAGTCGACCAGTAGTCCCAGGTACTTCAACGCTGGCTTCGATTCGATTAGTATGTCTCCAATACTGATCATCCTTACTCTAGGGATTCTCTTTTTTGTCACGATAAACACTTCAGTTTTCTCCGGTGCTAATCTGAGCCCGCGAGCAGTCATGCAGTCCCTCACTCAGCGTATTAGCATACCTAGCCTAAGTTGCACTTGTTCAACGGTGCGTCCGGCGACCAGAGCCGCAACATCATCCGCATAGCCGGCCAAGCGTGTCTCATCTGGCATCTCAAGTCTCACTAGCCCCTCATAAGACACGTTCCACAGGTCCGGACCAAGGATAGATCCCTGGGCAACACCCGATGTAATTCCCACCTTTCGTTGGCCCTGTGTCGTGTCGTGGAGCAGACTTCGGTCCTTTAGGTAGTTCCTCAAAAACCGCATTAGATATTCTGGAACTTGAAAAGTGTTTTCCAGCGTATCCAGAATATCCACCCATCTAGCGGAGTTGAAGGCGTTCCTGGCGTCGAGTGGCACCAACGGGACGATCCGTCGCTTAGTGCGAATATATACCTCTGCCTTTTGGACCACGTTTACCACCTCTGCAATCGGATCAATGCTAGAACGTCCTGCTCTAAAGCCGTACTGCCGAGGAAATAAGTCCCCAGAAGCACGAATTGCGTCGGTGAGTCTTCCCTTCATGAGTGTCTCTAGCACTTTCCCATCCATGCCTAGCGTGCATAACGGGCGGTATGCAGACGGCGATTCGGGATTTCCCTTCTCCTTGCTGATCAGCACGAACCTCGCCACCTTCTATCGTACCGGGAAAACCCCGCCCCGTAGGCAAGCGTTGAATGTGCTGAGCAGCAAGTCAGGACAATGGTGATAGATGAGCCGCAACACCTCAGCTGGAACACCATCTGGACCTAGAACCTTCCTCGCTTTTAATGAGAGGAATGCCTCCTCCAGTTCCAGCTGTGTGAAGAGTGGACACTCGACTGCTTTTCCACCATGGACAGCGTCAACATGGACGGTGAGATTTGGAAGCATTTGCCTGATTAGTAAACGGAATAAGAAGGAAATCAGGAATGGAATTGGGTTATCCCTAAACTCGGTTGAAAAGAAGTTCTTGTCCGGTGTTACGATGATGCTAAGGCAGGCTATATGAGGATCAGTGGCACATTGACGTTGGCAGCGACTCAATTTTATTGGCCAGCAATGGCGGCAGATGTAGAATGCTATGTTAGGAAGTGAAAAGTGTGCCAGGCCAATAAATTTGAAAGGAAGGAACCACTTGGACAGATAGTGTCACAGGGAACGGGTCATGGGAGATGCTGTGCGTTGACATGGTGGATCCCCTACTACGTTCGAAACAAGGTCATATTTACATTCTGATAGTTATTGACTATGTCAGTAAGTTCACTCTCCTCTTCCCACTCCGTAAGGTGATGGCATCAGCCGTAAGTTGCCTTCTAGAGGAACACGTTATTTTACCTTTTGGGGCTCCCTGGGGGCTAGTGTGTGACAACGGAGTTCGATTCCGGGCAAAGTTACAAAAATTATCCAAGGTATGTGGCTTCGAGGTGAAACACACGGCATTCTATCACCTGCACGCTAGCCCAGCTAAAAGTCGGAACCAGGACATCAAGCGGATGCTGAGGTCTTACGTTGGGGACAACCATTGTGAATTTGGCAAAGATAGCATGTGTGCTGCGCACTTGCCAACATGATATAACTAAAGGCACCCCGTTTTTCGTTAACTTTGGTAGGGAGATGATCACGTACCGAGATCGAAAGGAGCAACCGGAGTCAGCCTTAGAAACCTCATAGCCTAAGAGGAGGTGGTGCAATGATTGGCGCAGGCCATGACATGCAGTGAGGCTCGTTATAATCTGAGGAGGCACAACGTACAGTACCAAGTCGGAGACCGAGTTCTAAGGAGGAACTATGCTCAATCTGATGCCGTCAAATATTTCTCCGCAAAATTAGCGCCTGAGTATGTCGGACCGTATGTAGTCTTTGTGGTCTAGTGGTTAGAGCATGAACGCATAAGTCGAAAGTCCCAGGCTCAAATCTCGTTGAGAGCAACGTGATTTAGTTCAGAGGATTTTTCAGACAGACTACGAGTGTTCACTCAGTGGTGATATGTACTGATTTAATCAGATCATATCATAGCTGAGCAAGCACACGGGAGCATGGAACTGATCAAACCAACTTCCGAAAAACTCAATACGGTCACGAAAATGAGATACTCTAACTATCTCTAAGTGGAGGCCCGAGAGGGGCTGTAGTGATACAAAGAAGAAGAAGAAGATGTCGGACCGTATATGATCAAGGAAAGAATATCTAGTTGGACTTTTAGGCTGGAGAATGAAAGCCGTGAGGAGTGCGGAGTATGGCATGCCAAAGACCTGAAACCCTATATAGAATAAGCCGGTGGTGGGAGAAATGAATGGATCACAGGAAAAATAATCGGACACCTAGATAGTATCAAAATTCAACTACCAATACAAATAAAAACAAAATATATATGAAATTCCAGCACTTAAGTATCGGATAACAATCACAATGAAACATGGTAAGAGAGACTTACGTGACGTACTTAGCAGATGGTTAGTTCATATATGGCTCCCCGGGGTGATAGGTAGCGTCGGTACTCTACTTTTTTTGTCACTTTACATTGGACCTTACCGGGCTCTCTCTTTCTCTCATGTCATGCCCGTTTTTCCCTTGTTGACTTGACCTTGAGTCCGTTGTGTGACCAAAAATATAACGAAAAGTACCCTAAGTGATGGACTTGTATTTGTAAATAACTGGAAGTAACGTGTACTTACTAGGAGTCTATCGTACACAGAGCGTTCTTATCGTTGGTGGTCTTGTTAACTTTCAGTAACTTCTGTTAGGCTTCCTTTTTCCCTTGTTTTTGTTTAAACTGTTTTTTGGCTCATTAAGGGTGAAGCTAAAAGAGGAAGAGGTCATCGAATGCTAGAACAAGCAAGTTACGCTTCGTTGATATCAGAAATGGTCGGAGGGTTTCAGGAGAACTAATTCATTTTAGCTTTCCTTACAAAATGGCTGGTATGGTTTTGAGACTTGTTAGCTTAGGAGAGACCCGTTACTACTCGTGACTTGTTAGAGGATAATTGATTCAGGGAACAGTAGGCAACAATTCAATGGATTGGTTAGTTCGAGGAAACTGGATGGTGAGTTTGTCCGACCTAGTGAAATTAGGGCAAGATAATGGTGGATTTTCCTTTTCTATTTTATTTTTAAGATGATAGCAAATTGGTTGATTTTTGGAGCTAGTACCAGGAGAATAGGGCATAATATCTAAGTAGTTGATAAGGCGCTGGTAGTGTTAAATAATGGTGGTGGGTTTTCCGTTTCTATTATATTTTTACTTGATAGTAAACTGGTTCATTTTGAAGCTAGTACCAGGAGATATAGAGTATAATATGTAAGCAGGTGATTAGGTGTAGTTAGTGTTAAGGAACGGTGGTGCAAATCAGAACATAGTTATGAATTTACTCTTTTCAGAGTCGGTAATAAGTGATAGAGGAGTTGAAGTTGAGTTGCTGATTCTTTTTTTTAAAGGGTAGTACTAAGCAAATGTAGGAAGTAATAGGTAGACAGTAAGACGATTTTGCTAGCCGTTAGACTTAGAGTTAATTTAGTTATAGAAGGCGTCAGCGGGCTAAAGATACTGTAACAGATTCACTTAAGGTTGTGCTCCACATCTAGTTAGTAGCCCGTGTGTCCTTCGACAATTTCTTACGGCAAAGAATAGCCAGCCAAATACCAACTCTTGCCCAAATAGTGGCAAGATACCTAGAAAAGAAGAAAAAAAGGCACACAAAGTGCCTTGTCCAAGGATAAAACATAAAAGCACTACTTATCTGATAATCCCGTCGCTCAATGAAGTCCAGCCACTGAAAATCCTCAAAAATTCCAGCACCCTCTCAAAATTATATCGAACATAAAAAATAACATTACGGATATAGCACATCAAATGTCCGTCACAGTGACAATTCTGAAAAATATCTAAGACTCCGAATTTCGGACACACCAGTTGAAGTGTGGTGAAAATTACGTTGAAATGATCCGATCGCACGAGCCGGGGTACAATTTTTGCAAGAAAAGGGGAACTATGAGGTTCACTCCGAGATTAGCGGTGCTCCGTTGGGAACGAAGTAATAAAAAGGTGAGGGAAAAAGGAAAAGCTCTCTTTTGGTGTCTGAATGCGAAGAAGTGACTATGGCAAAAAAAGCAAAGCATATCAAAATTGGTTTCTACTTCAATTACCACCGGAGGAGGGCAAGGTTGCCCGGAAGCATTAATAACATCGATTGGCCAATGCATTACTGCAACCCGGGAAGAGTATTTGAAATCAACACAGGGTCTTTTTTGCCGTGCGATCGACGACAGGAGCTCTGCAAGAAGGCCTCCTTATTAGTTACGTTAGGTGACAGAGGTTAGTTGAAATTGATAGAAATTTTGCTGATAAACTTTCTGTATCTCTTTGTTTTGTTAATTATATGGAAAATTGCTTCTTTTTTGTGATTTCATGAATTCAAATTAAATTCCTTTCGTGTAAAGAAAACTTGTAGTGTGTTTAAACATTTTTTTGGAACAAACAATTTTGTTTTTCAGGAAGTGTAACGGGTTGGCTCGGGGAAATATCGCGCGTGGGTTACGTTTGGTGAAATTGAATTTCCGGTGGTGTTTGAGTGGCTAGCGTGGGTTGGAGGAGATAGGGTCCACCCCCGAGTAGTGAGTGTTTTGTGTGTTTTAGTTTGACGAGTGTTCTTGGAACCAGCTTCGGCAAGCCTCTTTACTCGCTGGGTGGTCAAGCGTGGGGCCTAGGCCAAAGAAGCGAGTTGGCGTCCACGGCTGTCTGGGGCGAGCAATGTCGGGAGTGCAGGGCCCCCGTTGCCAAAGCACCCAAGTAGTCAGGGCTAACAAGTACGGATTGTAGATGTTTCCTTGCATAGCTATCATTTTATCTAAGTTACGTGAATTGAGCTGTCCAGAGGAGAAAAGGAAATTCCCAGTTATAAAGGCATTTTCAGAATATTTCATGTAAATCGCAGTGAAATTTACGACTATATGAGAGTAGGAAGCATTTTGTTTCGCACTATGTGAGTGGTATACCGATTTCAGCTCTTAAACTCCTAATTTTAGGATCATTTTCTTCATTTCCAAATGTTTTAGAACATCAAGGCTAAAATTTGGTATCATTTGAACCGATTCATACCCTAGGAACTTACTTTTACGCGAAATGGTGAGCGGCATGCGCAATATTATAGGAAATGAGGGCATGTAGGCTCATTTTGGGCTGCAAATTTTTAGGCTCAGAATACTTTTGCCTCCTAACGTTATTGTTAATAGCATCATTTTATTCTTCTCAAATGGAACGATTCTTTTGTATGGATGTACGTAGGCTTATAGGTTTTTTTTTGTTAATGTTTCTAGACCCCTAGCAAGTATCAGCTTTTAATAAGCTGTACACAAAAATGAGCCCAGGAAAGTTTATTGGAGGATGATACAAAAGCATTAGGTTTTTATATTCTTGCTTATACTTCTTATATTCCGCATATCAAATTGTGATTCCATCAATTTCCTTTAACACTGATCCAAACAATCTATTTCCGCTAAACACTTCAAGTGATTTGTCATCACACCTACCTCCCACTCAAAACCGATTTAATCGATTCAACATTTCCGCATGAAAAATATTCTAACATTCTTCAGCTAGCGGGTTTGGCACTACCTACGCTACCATATTGGTGGCATATTAGCTTTATCAAAATGTAGCATCACCATGAAACAGAATTCAATTTGATTCTATTATTTGCATTTAGATATTAATCACAAATCAAATAAACTGCCAGCCCAGGTGAAATATGGAATGGTGTTGATATTGACGATGAATTGTATCTTATTGCGAATGATTTCCACATCTCACAGTGGGATATAACATATTCGTTATGGCTCATTATTGCGATTATTGCTGTTTGCTGGGGGAATGTCCACGAGCTTATAATATATTTGATATTACAAGCATTTAGGAATTTTGCGTTGGTTCCGCCAATTTGCCGTTAGCATGGTCTATGATGATGTCATTTTCGACCATTTGACAAAGACAATCAATTTAAATGCTAATGTCTTAATATATGGCAGAGGTTGATTGATTCTCGAGGTTTTGTTTGCTGCTTGAGTTATTTCAGACAGAAAAGTTCTAGCTCAATATGGCTTGAATTTCTTCGGCAGATTTGCTTAAGAAAGCTGAAAAGGAAGCATCGATGAAAATTCTAGCATGAATATATTCTTCTTCCAACTATGAAATAAGTCATCATAGATGCGACTGTCCATTTGCTATTGCTATTTCAGCCCAATTGATTACCTTTGTTGGCGCGTCTGACAATAATTAATAACTGAACAATAAATAAGGAAGAAATAAGACACAATACGAGTACATCGCTCAAAAAACTTCAATATCCCTCAACCTGGTCCTCTAACAAGGAGATGATGATTGAAACATTCTCCTCATTAATTTTAATGAATATTAAATGACTTAGCGGCACCGTTTGCACCGGGCAATACAGGATCAGCAAAAAAGGGTTTCATTACCATAAACAAAGTGTTCGAAAGGGTCAGAATTATCATATTTTGATTAGTTTTCCAGTTTTCTCAAACAAGCATACTGGCCTGCAATCAGACGATCATATCAGGCATCAATCATCGAAGTTTTCTTGGCTCAAGTACCTTAAGGCTGACGAGCTGACAGTCATCATCATCAGGATCCCTGAATGGTTGGGCTGTTAGTTAATTAGTCAAACAGAAGACTTTGGAGATTTCATTACGTTCTTCATCATCAAATGCTTGTTTACATATACGTTTAAATGAATTTATATTCATTGACATCTTTATATGAACAAGTAAAATTTTAACAACTTAATGAAGTTGGATTTCAAGAGACAAGTGTAATAAAGAAAATAAATGACCTCATTTAATTAGAAACTGTTGACCAAGAATGATTACGGCTGGTTTTAATGCTGCTATGTAATTAAATATGAAACCAAGATATGAGAACTGTGTTCAAGTAAGCTCTGTAGATCTCATTTGCGTATTCAAATGATTTAGAGGATGGTCTATCAGGAATTTAGAAGAGAATGCCACAGACTTGCCTAGAAAATATGTCGTTCTATGAACTGAGAATAGTTTTCTGTTATATGAATTTACAGTTAAGAATAAAACAGCCAAGAAGTAGTTTTCCCAAGATTCAGTTGACAAGGGTCATTTAGAAAATAATTATGCATATAAATCCTTGCAATTTGAGTTTCTTACAATACAAAGTCGTTCACAAAACTACCTCGTTCGCAATATCAACGTTATTTTATGCAACTAGGTGTTTCTCTACTATGTGGAAACTGGCCCATACAAGAGTGTCCCAAACAAATTTTATTAAATATTTAGAAAATATATTCATCCAATATAGGGCAACACTAAATTAAGGATGTTTCTTCAAAAAGGTAACAGATTATCCTTTTTATTTATGAGTTATCGACGATTTGTTACAAAATCGTAAAAGTGGACTGTTATAACCAACCAGGGGAGTGTTAATGTAAAAAAAAACAATATTTTTATTGAATTTAAGCTGGCAAAGTTATTATTTTTCATTATATTTCCTACAATCTATATTTTTCACGAATAAATCAAGAATTTTGAAACAAATTTCACTAATTATGATCACTTGTCTTAATGTCTACTTATATTCAACATTTCAAAATTAATTTCTTGGTTAAACAGTTCAATCTCAAAGTCAAAAGCGCTTTATTTAATACTTATCGTTATAAATTTTAAAAGAATATAAAGCAAATTCCAAACAATAACAATAAAAAAACTTAATGGCCCAAATGGCTCTCTAAATTTATACGTTATCATTAATCACATAAAAAATCAAACAAGTTGGGTAGACAGACCTATGCTCATGTCAGAAGGGTTTTGTACTCAATTTACAAAATGCAGTAACCAGCAACGAATAACGTCAAGAAGCATGTCAAAGACGATTTTATTGAAGAAAATGTGAAATTCGAGGACCATACTATTATTAACAAAGTTGAAAGAATTTTGACTTTAGAGGTATTTGTTAGAGTTAAACCCATAAATATCCCCCTTGATAATTTTTTCAGATTTTTTAATACACGGGTGTCCATTCGCGAGGGAGGAAACACATTTTTCATGTATTTCCCCTCCTGTGCCCCCACTGAAGCTAAAACGGTCAGTTTAAGAATTGTTTTGAAAAGCTTTCATAGAGAACTTTCAGCTAATACTCATACCGGCAACCTTTCTCCTGCATCTTCGACTTGTTTCAATTATATGTACTCATCTTCATGATACCTATCATTCCTGCAATTTTCATGCAAATCCTAACAAAGCTGTAGTGTCTAAGTCGGTTAAAAAGCGCATATGCCTCCATAGCCATATGTTTCCATAGTAATACAGGGCATATTGTTCCATAGTAATACAGGAAAATTCAAATCGCTATAACTTCGTCAAATACTATTCGATCTTTATGAAACTTTCAGAAAAGATCAATCCTATAAATAGTCATTTTATTGAATTTGAGGGTACCGTTTAGATTCAATTCAAGAAAACATAAAACCGAAAACTATTACTAACAAAGTTGAGTGAATTTCGACTTCTCATGTATTTGTAGTTGTTGTACTCATCAAGGCTTACATTCATGATTTTTTTCAGATTTTTCGGATGGAAGGTGTCCAATTGTGAGGGGGGGGGGGGGGGGGGGGTACGCGAAAAGTTCGTACATTTCCCCTTCCCCTGCCCCGCTCGGTACTAATAAGGCAATTTTGTTTTGAAAAGATCTCATTAAGACGTTTCCAATGACACCCTGCTCGACTATCAATGGTGAAAATTTCTTTTTGAGGGGTCACCTCCCCATATGGGGAGACCCCCCTTAAACCCCTTTGAAAAAATTGTTCACCCTTGAACTTTCAAGAAGTCACCACTTCTGACCTTTCCACAAAGTTTCATGGCTGTAGCCTCTATACTTTCGGAGAAAAAGCGCTGTGACATACAGACGGACGGACGGACGGACGGGCGGACGGACAGACGGACACAGGCCGTGATTGCAATAGGGTTTTGTATTTTAGTACAAAACCCTTATAACTATAGCAAATTCAAATCAATGAAGATTATTACATATTATTTCATTCAATTGGAAAAAGGAGAAAAAACCAACCAACACTATCCTAAAATTATTTATAATCTTAACACAACAGTGAACTTTGATCCTGCTTCTAATATGTTTTAACTTAATTCCAATAAAATGCAATCAAAAACTTTATCTTATACTAAAAAATTCTGTCACAATGTTCCTAACCTAAGCGTTTAACCTTATCCCGAACCTAATATAATAAACATAACATATACCTAACCTTTATCTAATTTTTAACACAAAATAATCAACAATACTAAATGTGGCAAAAATAAGCTGAAACTCAAAAACTAAATAACGAAAAATCACAAAAACTGGAAATAAACACAAATAATTTAGACATTGTCATTCAGCCACCAATACCTGGATTGCGCCGTCTCAGTTCGATCAGCTTCAACGAATCTAGCAAATGAGTTTCTCCATTGGAATTGTTGGTCTCGTGAACTCAAACTCGGAGGATATTTTATCTTCTTATCGGTGGCCCGTCGATATATGTGATATATGACTGGGACGCCGTCAGAATCAAAAACGTATCGATTCATGTCCAAATACACGAATGCTTCTGGAGGAATGAAGCTAGAAGCGAGGCAAGGGTGGAACGGCTTTGTAATCCAAGTTTTTTCACTCACAGTTACAGATCTTGCGATATGATTCCGAAGAAGTTTCAATATGAAGATATCGACCCTCGTCACTTCAGCAGTTTGATAAATTCTTCTATTCGATATATAATGTTTCCAATCCGTTTCAGGCTTTCTGTACAAACCAGTATATGCACGAAGACATTTCCTTTCGAAAACTCTTAATTTTTCCATTGTACTAGCACTCTGGTTGTACCAGATCTGACATCCATATTTCAAAACTGGTCTAACCAGGGTCTTGTTACAGATAATTTTGACCTTTTGATCAATGTATTTGGAATGAAAGAGCTTTCGTAGGGCCATGACTACTTTAAGTGCCTTACTGAGCATGATTTTGACATGTTCAGTATAGTATAGATACTGATCGAGATGAACACCGAGGTATCGAACACAGAATTTATGTGGTTTAGAATGAGTTTCTAAACTACCCCCGCCAGCCATGATGAGTAAATCTTTCCAATTACGTTTCAGGTCTTGACTGACTCCCTGCAGCGTTGTCCGAAACAAGATTGTTTCACACTTCTGCGCATTGATTTTCGTTCGCCAATTGTCAGTGTACAGCTGCACATCATTGAACATTTTTTGGAGATTTCTCTGAACTATTGTAGCTTTTCGGCCTGCCGTATTGATGATCAGATCATCAGCAAACGCTACCAATCATCGCGTTGGCGAGACGTTAAAATCAAAGCAGTTCAATAGCTTGCGAATGAAGATTGAGGAGAGCAGAGGTGCAGTAACTGTTCCGTGCTGTAGACCATTCAAGACCGTGAATTCGCGCATTGTTGTCAGATTTCCATCAGTTACAACATACGATTTCCCGTATAACATATTGCACATCATGGCGACAAGGTGTCTGGGGAACTTGTCCTAAAGGAGTTTAAAAACTAGTCCATCTAACCACACAGTATCGAAGGCTTTCTCCATATCAATGAGACATGCTCCAACGCATTGTCTATCATTTAGTTTCCAACTGATGTCTGAGGTTATTTTCGTTATTGCATGTGTGGTCGAATACCTGGCACGACAACCAAATTGGCAATTTGGCATCAACTCACATTCCTCAATGTGGGCGTTTAATGCTGTGTTGAGTATCACTTCAAACACCTTGCTGATGTTAGGCAGCAAGCTGATTGGGCGAAAGCTTTTCGGGCACGAAGTTTCTTTTCCTTTCTTCAAGATCGGAAATACCTCAGCCTTTTTCCACTCATTTGGGAAATATGAATTACTCACCAGTTGACCAATATGCATAATTTCTAATGGCAACCTCAGGCAAATGTCGGAGAACTACATTTGGAATACCTTCAGTACCACATGACTCCTTGTTGTTTATCTTGCAAAATATGAAACACAACTCTTCATAGCTGACAAAATAATCAATGAGATTCAAGCTCGGTATGAGGTCAGATGTTCATGTTTCATTGAAATGATTGGCCGTTCAGGCTTGATTTGAAGTCAGAAACTTTTGCTTCAACGACTTCTGAAAAAATTTCGGACCCTCTCTCAGAACTTTTGCTTCAACGACCTCCGATAATATTTCATTCCTTCTCTCAGGGTTTGGTAGATGAACCAATTCAAAATGTGTTCTAATCAGGGCAAGTTTATCCAACCCTTCACATATAATTCTGTTTCCATTTCTATCCGGAGTCGTACTATCAATTTCGATGCCAGCCCTATCGAGAAGATTTATCTCATCACTAGTGACATCAAGATTCGATATCTTCACTCGAGACTTCTTGCGGAATATGCTATTCAATTTCGCGAAAACACCATCTGGGTCCTGTGGGCTAATACCCCTCAATTTTTCCACCCAGTGATTGCTGACCTCACTCCTAAAGTATGAACGGATTAAGTTCCGGACATTCTTCAGGTGTAATTTCAACAAAGCCAACGAGGGATGGTTGTAGTCCAAAAATCGTCGATAAATATTGTTGACACGTGTGAGAAGAAGGCTTTTCAATCTTTTCAACCTTGCGATGGTTTGTTTTTCATACCCTTCCATATTGTTTCAATGTTTAATCTTGGGAACGACTTTCTTAATCGTTCACATCGTACCTTCTCTAACTTCGACAAATAGACATCTATTTCATCGTTAGTTAGATTCCTGTCATTAGAAACCATTGAGCAAGAGTTGCCACCATCAGAAGGGGGTTATTGCTGCTGATACTCTCGATAAAACTTCTTTTGAAACTTTCCCCAGTCTGTTTTTTGTAAATTCAACCGATGAATTTTGTGTTGAACTGGAATGATGATTGGTTTCCATTACGA
This sequence comes from Odontomyia ornata, assembly GCA_963969285.1. NCBI lineage: Eukaryota > Metazoa > Arthropoda > Insecta > Diptera > Stratiomyidae > Odontomyia > Odontomyia ornata. Next base: position 333,846,321 of record OZ017739.1, read on the forward strand.
TTGCGTTATGGTCGCTATCATAACGAAGCACCTGCAGTTTCCATTGAGGACTATTAAAGCTGAATTCAAGTCTTGCATCAGCAATGCAGAGATCCAATTATGAATTTGTCCTAGGGCATGTTGGGAACTCCGGCCGATATAGATTGCACCTGTATTTAATTCGATTCTCTGTTATCCACGATTTCAGGAATACAGCCTCTTGGATTATTTGTGGTGTTCAGCCATGATGTATGCTTGGCGTTCAGGTCACCAGCAAGAATATAATAACTATGCAGCCTGTTCAATTCGAGTATTTCAAACAAGGAATTGAGTTCCTCCTTGAGCTTGAGAACAGTTCCACCAGTTGCATAGGCAGAGATAACGAAGAGGTTATCCCCACCTGGCAGTGAAATTTTAATAACGAACACTTCAAGAGATTCGAAGCTTTTGAACTCGACTTTTTCAATATTTTGGAAACAATAGGGTCTTCGAACCAATATCCCGGTGACACCTCCCCCATCACCTATTACCCTATCGTTTCTTACGAACTCAAAATCCTTGAATGTCATGGAGTGGTGGGTTGGTGGGTTTTGGTGAGAAGCTTGAGGTCAGGTTTTTGCTTAACAATGAATTCAAGGAGATAATCACGCCGATGTATAGTAACAATGGAGTTGACGTTGATCGAGATGAGACAAATCCTATCCATGGGAGTGTGACTGGATGACAAACTATTTTGAAGCATGTTTTCCTAAACGTTGATAAACGAAATTGATTTTTTGGTCTAGTTTATTAATTCTATCTGAAAGAGATTCAAGTTGCTGGTGGATTTTGAGAAGCTGCTCATCAAATATCGCGAATTTTGTTTTTTTTCAAAAATTATTTATTTATTCATGAATATCTATTTTGTCCCCTTCAAAGTAATCCCCATGAGATATTATACACTTGTGCCAACGGTTTTTCCAAT
>OZ017739.1:334449763-334617263 GCA_963969285.1 Odontomyia ornata
TGAGCATGCGATACGGGGATGATTACATGAAACAAGTCCACCGAACGCAGCTACGTAGTCGCACGCAGAAAATGGGTGAGACACTGCAACAACTCGCCCAGGAGATTGAAAGGCTAACCCTCCTGTCATATCCGATCCGGAGCACCGCAATGAGACAGCAACGGAAACATTTATCAACGCTTTGCAGGACCGAGAGCTGCAGCAGAATCTCCGTTTGGCGGATAAACGAACTATTAAGGATGCGTTGACTTATAGTCTAATCTTCGAAGCAGCAAAACACGCTTCACGAAGCGCAGTCCGAGTACGTGAAGTCGTCGAAGAGTGCCAGTGTCAACGGCTGCGAAGTCCGATGGAGCACGCACCAGCTGGAAGTCAGAAGCATGGAGCCTCGAAATGCTGGAATTGCGGACATCTGCAACGCGAGTGCCACGAGGCGAGACGACCTCTATTTTGTTCTGGATGTACAGCTAAGAGGCAACGATTGGATCCCTCGGTAGCTGGCCAATCTGCTTCTTTATCTGAGGAAGCGGGAAACTCTTAAGAGCCAACTTCACGGGGCAGAGGTTGGCTTGGAGATTCGACGACCCCAGCATCACCATAGGCGTTTCCCGAGTGCATCGTGGCGAAAATGACTTGTGTCATAATGGAAAAATTGGAAAAGTTCGTTGTACCTTCACCATCGACACTGGTGCAACTCGATCAATCCTGAGACCAGACATTGTGGAAAATCTTCGATTGATCAATCGAAAGAATTTTAGGCTGCAAACAGCAGCAACTGATGAATGCATACTAGGAGTGGATTTTTTGCGGTTGCATGGTTTTCGATTGGATCTGGGGCAGCGACTCCTAATATGGCGAAATGTACAGATTCCAATTGACATCTCGGAAACAGAAACCCAAAATTAAGAGTTGTTGTGAATAATGACATTAACGTTTCAAAGTCATCTGAGAGAGTTATATGGGCCAAAATAGATGGTGATTCTGGGTACCATCGATTCTTTCTCGTTGAGCCAACAAAAACACCAGCGCTAAGGAACCTGATGCTAGCGCGAAGCTTAGTAAGAGTTGACAAAAATAAGTGCGTACCTGTAAGAGTGCTTAATGTGTCGGATTGCACGATCAGTATCAAGGAAGGTAATACTCTTGGAAGCTGCGAACCCATTTCATCTGTAACATGTTTTGAAATGACTGAGAAACAACAGTGCAAGGAGAAGCCAGTGATCTACAAAACTCAGCAAATGGTATAGTCTACCCTCAGGAAAAGTGAGCTAACAGCAGAACAACTGGCGAAGGCAGAAATAATGATTAAAAAATACAATACCGTATTTTCCATCGAAGAGGGAGACCATGGCAGGACGAACATGGCAACCCACAGAATCAACACTGAAGACTCAAAACCAACCCGACAACCTCCTAGGCCCTTCCCATTGGCCAAAAGAAGTGAGGCAAATGACATGATAAAAGCGATGGAGAAACAGGGCATCATTGAACCATCTAATAGCCCATGGACCTCACCAGTTGTTCTTGTCAAAAAGAAGGATGGAAGTACCCGGTTCTGTGTAGACTACCGACGGCTGAACGATGTAACCAAGAAAGACAGTTATCCTCTCCCACGAATCGATGACATTCTCGATACACTGACAGACGCAAGATGGTTTTCAACTTTAGATCTCAAGAGTGGTTACTTGCAAGTTGAGATGGAAAAAGGCGATCGGAAGAAAACAGCATTTCCGTCGGCTCCGGATTATGGCAGTTCAATGTCATGCCATTTGGCCTTTGCAACGCTCCAGCCACTTTCGAACGTCTGATGGAATGTGTAATGCGAGGACACAGCTGGAAGACATGCTTGGTGTACCTGGACGATGTCATTGTCTTCAGCAAAACCTTCGACGAGCACATCAAGAGGTTACAGGAGGTATTCTCACGATTACAAGCAGCGAATCTGAAGCTGAGTGCCAAGAAATGTACCCTTTTCGCGAAGGAAGTGAAATACCTTGGTCATATTGTGTCGGCTGATGGTGTTCGGACGGACCCCGAGAAAACGGATGCTGTAAGAAATTGGCCTGTTCCAAAAGACAAACACCAACTTCGAAGTTTTCTTGGCTTAGCCAGGTACTATCGCCGATTTGTGAAGGATTTCGCGAGAATTGCAAAATGCATGCATGAGCTGACCGAGAAAAATCGACCATTTACCTGGACTGCACAATGTCAACAAGCCTTCGAGACATTAAAGCGAGAGTTATGCGATGCTCCTGTACTGGCATATCCAAATCCAGAGAAGATGTTCATCATCAATACAGACGCCAGCAACATGGGAATTGGGGCAGTCTTGTCGCAACGAGACGGTGACACAGAGAAAGTCATCGCGTACTACAGCCGTGTCCTCTCGAAAAGTGAAAGAAACTATTGTGTCACAAGGAGAGAACTATTGGCGGTGGTTGAGGCAACAAAACACTTCCACAAGTACTTATATGGCCGGAAATTTTTCTTACGAACTAATCACGCTGCGCTACGATGGTTGCTGAGCTTTAAGGACCCTGAGGGTCAAGTAGCATGAAGGATAGAGAGGCTACAAGCCTATGATTTCGTAATTGTACATCGTAAAGGGAACATGCACAAAAATGCTGATGCTCTCTCTCGTCGACCATGTAGACCGGAGTGCGGACACTGCCAAAGGCTGGAAGGGAAAAACGTGAATGAACGAGTAAAATTGATTGCAGTATCACCAAGCCAAAGATGGTCGCCAGCGCAATTGTTCGCTGAGCGGATGTTGGACCCCGATCTCCGAGACATCATTGCTTGGAAGGAAATTCAGCATCGACCAGAGCGAGAAAGCATTTCTGGTAGGAATGAAGTTGTTAAACGATACTGGACCATTTGGGACTCATTGCACCTAGACGGAGGCATGCTCAAGCGAAAGTGGGAGTCGACCGATGGAACATCACATCGTATGCAGATCATTGTTCCCCGTAACAAAGTCCAGGAAGTGCTACAAGAAATACATGAGGGACCACCAGGAGGCCATTTATGAATGAACAAGACCCTGCAGAAGATACGTGAACGATTCTATTGGGCAAATGTTCGAGAAGATGTGGAAGATTGGTGTAGAAAATTTTCGGTATACAAAGGGCCGAGGAAGAAGTCTAGAGGGGAGATGAAGTTGTACAATGTGGGACTACCATTCGAGCGAATTGCTGTCGACATAGCGGGACCGTTTCCAGAGTCTGAACAGGGAAATCGATGCACTCTAGTTGTTGGTGATTACTTCAATAAATGACCGGAAGTCTACGCGATTCCTAACCAGGAAGCATCAACCGTTGCGGAGCAGCTAGTATCCAATTGGGTCAGCAGATTCGGAGTACCACAAGAGCTTCATTCCGATCAAGGGCGAAATTTCGAATCCCAGCTCCTTGCCGTAATGTGTCAGATGCTTGGCATCAAGAAAACGAGAGCGACACCTCTTCACCCGCAATCCGATGGAATGGTTGAACGATTTAATAAGACATTGATCGAGCACTTGGCGAAGGTAGTGGCTGACAATCAACGGGATTGGGATCGAAAGATACCACTATTTTTAATGGCCTGTCGAGCAGCAACGCATACTACCACCCAAGAGTCGCCAGCAAAAGTAATATTTGGGTGACAGATCAGGTTGCCAGCGGATGTGAAATTCGGGATACCACCGGAAGAAGGCATAACAGTATCAAACTATATTGCTGAGCTGCGACAACGCTTGGAAAAGGTGCATAAAGATGTCCGAAGTCATATCCGGCTGAACACGAATCAAATGAAAGCACGATACGACCTGAGAGCAAACTCAAGAGGATTCACACAGAGCGATCTAGTATGGTTCTACAATCCCCACCGAACGAAAGGCTTGTGCCCAAAACTGCAACGGAACTGGGAGGGGCCGTAACGGATCATAGATCGAATCAACGACATTGTGTAACGGATAAAGCACGATCGGAAGCCCAGATCTAAAATGAGAGTGGTTCATTTGGAACGATTATCTCGCTATTATGGGGCTAAACCACCAGCGCCAGGCAGCGAAGTTGTTCGGGACGAACAAAACTAAGGAGGGGATAGTGTTACATGCGGACATAAAGTTTGGTAGCACTGAATGCGCTATTCAGTGTATATGCTCTGTTGAATAGCACTGACAATCGATGAGCTGTGCGAATGACAAGAGAAAAAGGAGACGGATTATAACGGCTGATGTAATTTGGTTTTGCAAGGGCGAGATAGAGTGTGTGGAGCTGAAGACAGAGATGACCGGGACGAGCGTGGAAAGCAAGCAAGACAGGATTGCAGTGATTTGGTGGATACAAAAAGTATGTTGAAGAACTTCTAAAACGTGTTTAAGCGAGATGGTTTGGTAATGTGGTTTCGATCAGTGTAATTAAAGGCAGTTGTGTGAGTTTCGATTGATTTCAAAAATCGATATACAACAAAATGTATTCTTGATATGTATGAAACTTTAATGATAATAAGATATACTCATTTTGGATACAACAATATAATCTGACGTGATCAATACACAAAAACGAGTAATGAGATTCAAATACCGGAAGTTCAAAAGTTGGAATACCATAGTATTCCAACTTTCGATTGTGTAATGATTTTCGAATTGTCCGTGTAGGACACGGGTGCCGATGGTCTGGCACAAGTGTCAGCGAGCTATAAACAACACCGAGCTCAGCTAACTAGCTTCGCTTAACGACCGCGTACGCGTGCTTGACGACTAGCATTTGCGGGATCATATGAGGTGGGTTCTTGTCGAGCTATGAAGCTAAACTACAAAATACTTATCACGCGTACTCTACTCTACAAGACGTATCGATTAATTTTTATTATCTTTAGAAATGTTCTATTAAATCTATCGTTAAAGTTAGTGGACACGGAGGCTTGAGACAAACGCAAACATTACACAAAAAGCAACCGTTACTTTCTCCGAAGAAGGTAATTGCATTACAAAGGGAATCCCAAACCTAAAGATGTTAAAGTGGCTGAAATGAACCTCTCATCTCTGCCTAAAGGATGGAAACTTGACGGATGTAGTTTACTTTACACTAGTAAAACAATAAACTAAGCAGTTTCAACGGGGTGACCACCTTATCTCTTCAGGAGCAGCCACTCCTGATCACCACGGGGCTGCTCGACTGCTTATGTATGTTTATTAAAATTGTATTTGTTGTGTGTTGAATAACACAATTGTGCGGAAGAAAAAAAGGGAAATGAAATACTTTTTGAAGGAAAAATGAGGAGTTGAGGGGATCTCGACTTCTGATCGCAAGCGGAATCACATCGGAGGGGTTGGAGAGGAGGAGAACCGCGACGACGTGCACCAAGATAATTTCTCGGGATGATTTTTGAGAGTTTTTCGTCGAATGTTTCATCTAAGTGGACGGGTTGCCTGGCTTTGCCATAACCTTTCATTTTCTGCTTCTTTCATTATATTTTATATGTGATGTGTTTTGAAATGATAAAGAAACCGAAATTGTTCTTGTTGCTGTTGCCGCTATTGCAGTGTAATACAAATTGTTTCAAATTATTGTGGATCAAAATATGTGAATAAAAAATTATCCAGGTTGATATCTGGTGAATTATCGTTATGAATTGAGGAAATTGATTGTTTTCAAGTGCGTGATTTCATCAAGAGATCTGAAAAATTTTACTTTGTGATCGAAAACTGTTCTAACAGTGCATTTGACATCATTTTGTGCTTTTCATACCGTTATTAGAATTTTTGATTGATAATCGAGAACCAAAATTGGTTTTCAGATCATTTTAAACCCAAGTGTACCCAATAAATTTTAAATCGACGCAAAATGTGATGAGGAAGTGCTCCAAGTTTCCATCAATGTTTAAAACAATCCTAATAATTTCTTCTAATAAAATCGGGAAAGTTCTAGTGAATAAACGGATCTTGAAAACAGATGAATAGCTAATCGAATCGAATTAAAAGGACCAATAGAGTCATCATACCACCGGTGATTTTGTGATCAACAAAATATTCCGTTTATCAAGGAAACAAACTTTATAAACAGGAGAGATACAAAAATCAAGCCTCTGGTCCCCATTTTAAATTCTGCTTGGATATAGAAAAATTATTTCTTCGGAGCGTTTCTTCAACTCATAAAAAAATGTGGTTGCTTTTTGTCGATTTTTATTAAATTTCATTCTTGTGAATTTCAATTTACTGAAAAAGTTGCAGATATGCCCACCCCATCTACGAGCCCTCGTCGAGGAGGATGAGTAAGTACCCTTTTAGTTTTTCATTTTTTTCGTTAAATATTTATATTGAAATGTAAATAACATAAATAAAAAAAAACGTCGTGTGACTTCTGAGACAAAAGTGAGGCAGATTGTTGTGGTCTCTTTCAAGAGGTAGTTTATAAACACAGAACGAAACTAATAGGAACATTGTTTGATTAATTTCTTGCATTTTCTAGAGAAGCTAATTGGATTAGCATTTTCGTAATGAGAGTAATATTGTACTATTGTAATAATTGTATTCATGCATAAACTCAATACAAAATGAATTGTTAAAAATATACCCTTCGTTCTTTCTATTTTGTCCCGTCTGACCGGGTATAGGACCCGCTATGATGGGTGCGCTCCACCTATTTTGTTGTTTTCAGGGGCTCTTGCTGGGTTGAGTGGGCTTCCGCTCGCGTGCCCTTTTATGGCATAGGGTTATGCGATCCGATCACATAATTCTATGACATAGATTGTAGTAATCGAGGGGGATGCAAGAGTTAAAGAAAGCAGCACAAAGCAAACGAGTCCATTCAACGGTATCGGCCAAAGTAGGTCCGATCATGCCCATTTTGCCGATGGAACAAACTTGTGGCTTCAGGGCACAGAATTACAGTACTAATAAACTGAATCCGGAATACGAAGAAATCATTATTGTGTCGGCTAGCTGTAACACGGAAATAACACTGCCACCAGTTTTCGAAAAGCTGGATACTCATGCAGTAAATGTTCGGAATGACAATCCATTGTCGGTAGTCATAAAATCTTCCTCTTTACTCTCAAATATTAATAATGCCATAAATAAAACTAGTGCTGTGAAAATATCAAGCAATTCTCTGCTTTCGAGTATACAGGATGTTGTTTTAAAACAATCCACAACAACTTTGCTAAATGGAAATTAACCTCCCCAAAAATCGCCAAACATAAGTGTCTCGCCGCCAAGTCAGTTTTCACCACAAAAACCCGAAATGTCTCACACTGAGCAAGCAAATTCGCTTACAACAAATGACAATAAGACTCAACATGGAAAGGAAACGGAGCATGGCGAAGACAAAATTATCATGCATTTACGCAAAGACCGGATACGAAAGAAAACATTTTCAATATCAATACAAACCGATGATCTCCCACAATTCCCGCCATTACTTCACCTGTCTGACAAGTATTCAAGCGGACAGCCTGCAAACACGAAAAAGCGGAAAAGACACTATCGCTCACGTCATGATTCATCAGCATCATCTGTCGATAACGACGACTATCGGTCGTCGTCCCATAGTCATATAAGGTATCATTCAGTTAGTAGTCATGGAACAAATCGTTCGATATCACCACGAAGTTCTCGCTATTCATATTCAAGTGGACACCGAACAGCATCTCCATACCATAAAGTGCGTAGGAGATCGAGTTGTAGTAGTAGTCGCACGAAATACGCTTCAGACTCGGCCGATTCAGGGCGCAGGAGTCGTAGTCGGGAGCGACGTACCCGTCGATATAGTTCCTCACATAGCAGAAGTAGTAGTAGCTTAACAAAAGAAAAAGAGATAAAAAAAAAGAAAACAGAAAAAGGTAGCATGTACATGAATACCAATTCATCTAAATGAGTCGGTGATTGTATGACGATAACACTAGAATGCGGTCGCCTTACACTCACCTTGATAATGTTTGGAATGAGAATAACTTGATACGAACAGGAACCGGTTCCCGCAATATTAACAAATCAAGATTATGGATGTGCACGGCATAGGGGAGTCTGCTTGAAACCGCAACACAGCGCGGACGCCGGTAGAAGAGTTCCCGCGCGCCAGCGACAAAAAAAAACAGGATTCGAGGTGGAATTGCCAAAGTTTTCTCGGAGTGCAAAGGAAATAGTGAAATCAGCAAATATGAGTGATTCTTTAGTTTATCTGAACGCTTATAGCCATTCCCGGAGAAAATAGTTTTGGTTTTTTTCGGTTTTAGTTGATTTCTAATAAAGGCGAAAAAGAGTGTGAGTGCAAGCGTACCCCAACAACCGAGTGTGTGAATCAAAACACACACACACAAAAGCGAACTATTTGGAGCCAGCAGCAAGCAGTGCCCTGTGATAAACAGCTAGCGCTAAGCTAACTGTAAACAGCAATTTGTTTACTAACAGAGACGGAAGAAAGTGGAAAAAAGAAACAAATTATTCTGAGAGTGCAGTGTTTTCACAGTGTGTTGAAGGACTGTAATAAAAAGCATGATAACCGCCACAGCACCTTGAAAAGAGATAAACTTTTTCTAATTTCATTTTTGCGTGATATCGAATTGTGAAGTGTTTGTCATTTGACATTTTGAACGGAAGAAAAGCAAACGCCCGCGCATGCAGCGATTAATATGGGATTAGTGAAAGTCAGCGATCACCAAGAACAACGGGTTCATTACAGTGCTCTATTTCGGTGATGTTTGAGAAAAACGGTTGTGTGAATAGCGTTTGCACTATTTTTTCGCCCGAAACGCTTGCAAAGTCCGACGAGATAAGAGGTGTCGCTTGCTTTTGAAGTGAAAGATGCAATTCTGTGTTTTGTGGTGCTCGCCTGTTTTGTGTGCGGAAATTGCGAGATTTCCAAGTGTACGCTCCGCTTTTGGCTGTTTTGTTGCTCATTAATGTAGACAAATCATCTCCACGCGCTTTGTGCTTTAATTGCCATACACATTTCATGAAGTTCGCATGGATGTTGCAACCACTTTTCCTTTCTCATTGGCTACCACGCACCCCATGCTTGCTTTCGCAGCCTTGGGACACTTAATCTTGTGAATACTACACCAAAATTTCGGTTTTGTTCTCATTCAGCAAGGACTTTGGCGTATTTGATGGTTTGCTTGGCAATTCGTTGGTTTGGACTTCATCGCGTAACAACGGCCGGTGCTAAACGAGGAACGCCAGTTGGGATTTGGTGCGTGCGCTCAAGTCAAGGACATGACGAATATTACGCTGGGATAAAAAAATGGACAATAGAATGCGGAAATAGAGGCTAAAAGGAAAGGTAAAGTTTTAACTTATTAACTGAGTGAGCAATATTTCGCGCAAAATCCCAGCGTAAAGTGAAAATCGTGTTGCGTGCAGTTTCGTGGAGATTCAGAGACCACCGAAGAATCGTTAATTTCGAAAAAATTCAAGCATCGTTGAGAGAGGTGTATGGGGCAGTTGACTAGAAATGAAACATGCAATTTATTGCTATTAGATAATTATCTTTTTTTCAACGAGAGGAAATTTACTTGATGGACGATCAAAAATCTTAAATAGAAACCATATGACAGACTAAGCAAAATATATAAAACACGAACTATTTAAGGACATTTTTTTATATTTAAAATTATTTTTATTATTTATAATTTCGGGTTTTTCTCTTAATAGCCTAGATAAGTCTCAATTTTTTTCACATTGTGATAGGTAAACAAAAAAAAAAAAAATAGGAATTTTTCGTGAAATTGCATCTGGGGAAAAATTAGGCTTTGATGAGTGGTACCACGTATCGAACCCAAATTTTTTTCCTTTTTTTTATCCATTGAATAAAGAATAGAGCTCATGCATGTCGGATTTATAATGAATCGCAGTTACGTGCTAAATCGCATAAATATTTTTGCATGTTCATAACGGAACGCGAATGCGACGATTGTCCAACTCTTAATACCTCTTATCAAGCTTAGACTACTTTGAGAATGTATGATACCTGTAAATTAGAGAATAAACGACAAAGCATGAAATGTTAAATGTAAAACGTCGGTCTTTCCTTTCTTCAACTTCTAACCGGGTATAGGACCCGGTACGGTGGCAGGCTTCCACCTCAAAACATGAGCCAGCCACCGGGTACTCATTAATCCTTCTTTTGTTTTAGGTGACGTTTTGGGTTGAGTGGCCCAAGCAGAGTGCCTCTTTATGGCATAGAGTTATGCAATCAAATTGTATAATTCTATGGCATAAATTGGTCACCAGGGTACTCCCCTTCTGATGGGAAAGCTCATACAATTCAAGTTGTATGAGTTTTCCACTCAGAAGAGGAATACCTGGCCACTTCAACAAGATATCTATGGATTTATTCCGGTTGGGTGGGTACGAAGGGGCTCCACCACCACCAGTTTGCCCCTCTTTCATTTGTGGGCCATGAACTTCGTCGGGTAATGACGAGGTCACCCCAAGTTCGCCTTTCTTTTCAGGTTCCCTTTGTTCTCATGACAAGCTCTAATTCCCTCGGTGTAGTTATCTACACTTTTTGCGACTTTGGTCGCCTCTTGATCTGAAATCAAATTCGTGAATGCGAAATTTTTTTGTAGTGGGTCCTCGTGCTGGGGAAAATGAACCCGCCCCACGACACCGCAATGCTAGCCTGCCAGCGCATTCACGCGTCTCCAGACGAGGGCATTCTCGGCAGATATTGTCATCTTCTTCTGCTGAGGCAGCAGAACATCGCTGCAGTCCTTTACGGACCTTATGAAAACATTTTATTCACTACAAGATCGGTCACATCTATATTTCTCCCTTGATGGGAAGGCTCATGCAAAGTATGAGTTTTCCACTCAAAAGGGAAATATATGGCCACGTCAACGTTTGGATCTTGATCCGGTTGGGCGGGTTCGAGGGGCCACCACATCTATCCGGTTGCCCCACTCTCATTTGTGGGCCATAAGAATCGTCAGGTAACGACGAAGTCTCCACAAGTCCGTCTGTTTTTACCTGTTTTAACTTGTTCTATGAACAAGCAATTTCCACCTTCAGCTAGTTACCTCCATTTTTCGACATCGGTCGACCTTTTTCTGAGACCCAAGAATTCGTGAATGCGAAATTCTTTTGTAGTGGGTCCTTGTGCTGGGGGAATGAACCCGCCCCACGACACCGCAACGCTAGCTTGCCAGCGCATTCACGCGTCCCCAGGCAAGGCCATTCTCGGCGAATCTTAAAATCTTCTTCCGCCAAGGCAGCAGACCATCGCTGCAGTCCTGAACGAACACTTGTATACATATTTTCACTACAACGTGGCAGTTGTTCAAATTTTAAAGGCATCGCCATACAGAAATTAGTCTGCCAAAGGGCCAACGGCGCAACCCTCCATCATATACCTCAGCGGGCAGCGTTATGATATTTTAAAATCAAGTTGGGTAGACAGACCTACGCTCATGTCAGAAGGGTTTTGTACTCAACTTCTCAAAAATGCAGTCACCAGCAACGAGTAAAGTCAAGAAATATGTCAAAGAGGTGTTCACGTTTAAAAGAAAATCCATTGTTTATCTATTTTCAACGGTCGCCATTTTGTTGCAAACCCACAAAAATCACTCAAACTATGAATTCTCAAAAATATTTATGTTATTGACCTTATTTGAAAATTTAAGGAAGATTAAATCAAAACTCCAGTGACTGATTCGATGGAAAGTCCATAAAATACCAAAACCATGTGTTATTGTTGTTGTAAATTGGAGAAATTTCATATGGCTATAACTTCTGTGTATATAATTCGATTTTCATCAAACTTATAAAATTTAAAGACTTTTTTAGGACTATCTAAATATCGAATTTCGTTCAGTTTAAGGGCACCTATACAATTTTATAGGGGAAAATGTAAAATTCGAACATCATACTATTATTAACAAAGCTGAGCGAATTTTGACTTCTAAGGTATTTGTTGTTGTTGTACTCATAAACAACTACCCCCATATTTTTTTTCAGATAATTCGGATCACCGATGTCTAACTGCGAGGGGGGGGGGGGGGACACAATTTTTCGTGCATTTCCCCTCCCTGTGCGCTCCTCGAAGCAAAAAGAGTAGAATTAAGACCTATTTAGAAAATTTCTCACCAAGACCTTTCATTTGGTACCCATATCGACAAGTTTTGATGATTTTGTTTTCGAGGGTCACTCCCCTACATAGGGAGACCACCCTTAAATATCTTATAAAATTTTTTTGTAGTTGAACTTTGAAGAGATCACCACTTTACACCTATATACAAAATTTGATGCTTCTTGCTTAAGTAGTTTTGGTATTTTTTTTTTCTACAGGGGGCGCACAAGAAGGGGAGATACACGAAAAATTTGTGTCCCCCCTTCGCGATTGGACACCTGTGATCCGAAAAATCTGAAAAAAATAATGGAGGTAGATGTTCATGAGTAAAATAACAACAAATACTTTTAAAGTCAAAATTCACTCAACTTTGTTAATAATAGTACGAACATTGAATTTCAAATTTTCCCCAATAAAATCGTATGGATACCCTTAAATTCAATGAAAACCAATATTTTAGTAGTTTTACGTAAGATCTTAATACTCTGCAAGTTTGATGAAAAGTCAATCATATTCACGGAAGTTATAGCTATTTGCAATTTCTCCAAATACAACAAAAATAACACACGATTTTGGTATTTTACGGACTTTCCATTGAATCTGACACTGCAGTTTTGATTTGATCTTCTTGAAATTTTCAAATAAGATCAATAATATACATTTTTTGGGAGTTCATGATTTGAGTCATTTTTGTTAGCTTGCAACAAATTGAAAGTACAGATGCAATGGATTTTCTTATGAACGTGCACATCTCTTTCTTGTCTTTATTCGTTGCTGGTGATTGGATTTCGCACGTTGGGACGTTGGGTACAAAACCCTTCTGACATGACCGTAGGTATGTTTACCCAACTTGTTTACCTTTGCTTTCACTAGAAACAAAATTATGAAAAATATTTGAACATCAATGGGGCAAATACCGCTAATATTATGAATTTATCAATTGAAAAGCAAACAGGAATAAAGAGATTTGCTTTCGTAGTTTGGCTGAAATGAAATGAAATAAAAGTAAAACAGATTCTTTAAATATTTCTTTTTCATTAGGCTTTCAATAGTTTTGATTTCTGGATTTTTAAAATCCACTCAGTAGTACGATTAAACTTCATGAATAAAGTTTGAACGAAACTTGCGCCTTGTTTGTTTGAGGAATATTTCCGAAATAACATACAACTAAAACTACCTTGAAAAGGTTTGAAAAAAATTAAGAACTCTATAGAATGGGCCATAGACCACAAAATAAAAATTTTTTTTTTCACACATCGACAAGCTGACAAGCCCCCAAAGTTTCTTCCTGGCTACGGCCTTGATGATAGTAAATCTAAGTATAATCCATAATTAGAAAGTGCTTCACATAATCGGTGTACGTTTAACAATTAATTTTATTTTTTTTCTAGGATAAAATATTTATTTTATAATAATCTATACGTACAAAGAATTATCACATAAATGGTATAAAATAATAATTCTTCAATCAAAGAAAATATATTGTCGCGTGTAATGGTTCACGGCCAATAATTTTAGTGTTCCGGGAAAGTGAAAACGCAATGTCTTTTAAATTAAATGAGTTTATTTAATTAAATTACAAATGCACAATCACTTATTTTACTAATTCACAATTTTAACTAGAATCTAACTTTCACTTGCCCATAAATTTCTATCGCAATTGTCTTCCGAAATTACTTCACAATCACGAAAATTACTTTTCTATTACTCGAACAATATCGCTTTTTTATTCGCTTCACAGCCTTACTATCGCGGTTCTAATGAATGATCCCCCCATTTATTCAGCTCGTCTTTATATAGGGTTTCTACCTATTCAACTCATTTCCCGTACATTGGCGAATGCTCTACCGAGAGGTACCTGGTAGATTCGAGCAAATTAATGAATGGAGTGACGTCACTTTCAGATGTTGATCATGCTTGGCGGGCTCTCGGGGTTTCGAGTAAATTCATTTTGTTGATGTTCTTAATGGTTGTGAAAACAATTGCGATAGTAGCTCGCAGAATTCTTTGTACATGTAACAATATTGTATATTACCTCGCGGTGAAATATAAATTTTTGACTTTATATTTAATTAAATGAAATTAGTTTTTGTTTACTTTTGCAGCGAATCGAATTTAAGACAGAATATTATTTTAGACTATTGAATAAATAATATGGAAAAAAGTGAGATGGTGGGGTATTGAAATTATCTTGAAACTTTATTTTTAAATTAAATAAAGATAGGCCTTTGCTTTGAAAATATTATTGTGTAAGTAACAAACTCACAAATAAATATTTTATATTCACAAATATGTAGGTGATAAACATTAAGCGTTGAAAATATGAATTTATTAGATTAGAAAATGCTAAGTATGCTTTTTGGCCAAAAAGAAAAATGTTCATAAGCTTATTATCATTAAATGCAAGGAATGAATTCTAGTAATCAACTATTTTTAGCTAAATGGAAATTTTAACCGGTTTTCGAGCTAGATTCAATAAAACCCGAATTTATATTTGTGATATTGTTTTATGAGTGCAATAAAAAAATATTTGTACCATTTGAAGATTTTTTTAGGGACAAAAATATTAGCTATCTTCCAAGTTATTTTTAAGAAAGACGTTAAGACAACTAATTTGGCACAAATACATTTTCCAGTGGATAAACCATTGAAAAACATTTCACTTCGTATCTTTCACCCATGTAGCCTTCCTTGCATTCGCATGATGGATGCCAATAATTAGCTACGGTGCAATCCAAACAACGTCCACCATGCCAATAATACAACTCGTTTCCGCTGCAAAACACTCATTATTAAGGTTGAATCTTTCTCGTGCACTGATCAGCACTTAAAAGAACTATTCTCTCGCATTGAAGATGACGAAACGAGAACGGGACTTCGATTAGCCAGAGTAAAGTGATCGGTCTCCCGATGCTTAAAAAATCTGCTCGAACAACAATCGTCTACTAAATCCCGACATCTATTAAGTCAAAATTTAGATTTTGTTGCAGGATGCAAATCTATAAATACAACTGCTTAACATCCTCGACTACTAATTAAATAACTGATATGTTGGACTCAGCAACACGATAGGCTACGAGTGACATCTGGAGATTGATTAAACTTCACAAGCGCAACCATTCCACTCAAAACAATTTGTCTGAGCACCACAAATGCGCACGATCTGTACCAGTACAGGTCCGGCACTTCACATTATCTTCATTAAAACCAAATTCCGCACTATTTAGCTTTCCATTAATATATTTGGAATCAGAAGGTTTAACACATTTTCTATTCTAGGGGCGCAAACGTTATTATATATGTACGTCGACTACGGGGACCATCAATTACTTCCCGAGGAACACAATCCCAACCAATTCCAATTCATTCCATGGTTATTCTCCGTTGGCGTTTTTGCAGCGGATTAGGTGTCGACGTGTAACGGGAACAACCGTTGACAGCATTCTAACTATGACAATTCATCGTAATTAAATTGATGAAATGCTCATCAGGAGGGCTCTCGCGGGAAAGCATGAGCTTTAGAATACGGCTCGAATGAAGAAAACAATTTTAAAATAACGAGTGCATTTGACACTTCATCTACCTACTTTCACAACAAAATGGCGCTCAACGTGGGGCCCGAAAAGCCCGGCTGTATCAACAGTCGTGAGCATGAGACAGACCATCGTCTCTAGGTGACCCTACAAGGTGTTCAGATTTTTGTCGGGTAGGATACTACTTAGGGATATTGCACAAATCCTGCCCAGCAACTTAATAGCTTCCGGACGTGTGTTGTCCTCGGACATGAATATCGTTTGGACCGGCTTTGACTTATACTTTAGTGGTTTGCCACCATTGTATGACTAATAAGGCTTGTTATTCCAACATCATATTTGCGGCGGATTCTGATCTGCATCCCAACCCAAGCGGTGCCTAAGTGTCTTCCATTTCATGGATTTTGATTTCACGTGATCGGCTGCTTTGCTAGTCCGTGACTATTCATGATAAGACACGCACTGCTTGCGGGTCAGAATTCACCCTGGGCTGACAAGTTGTACCTTGTGAAAACTTGCGAACGAAAGAGCACTTCCGAACCCTGATTCTTATGGTGCCGCAAGAGAGTGGTCCCTATGACGCAACAAGAGGAGCTCACCGTTGGTGTCCTTATCTTGGAAAGGGACCGATAAAATGGAAAGACTGAATATTCTTATGATAAATATATAACTATTTTTTCAGCATACATATTTTTTTATAGATTGTTTGATAGCTCGCCACTTTCGGCCACTTTTTGAGATTTTGTCCTATTAGTATTTAATTTTTATTTATAGCCCATTCAGTATCAAGTTACACGCTTCTATCGAATTAGAGTCAACACTAGGATAACACGATGGACCTCCAAAATGCATGCAGACTTTGTTTACAGATCGGCGAAGGAATGTATCCACTCTATGATTGTTTGTTTGATGGAAGGAAAGGTATTGGGGTTGTTACCTTTCTGAAGGAATACATCAAGAGTGTTCTTACTTCTGAATATGGTTCACCAAACCTTACTTTTTGGCCGGATCCACCATCTCGATACACTCCTGGGATCTTCCGCCACAACTCAGCCAAGTACAACCACCGACTCGAGGTCCAGTGGCTCCACCGGAGCAACCTTATTTGTTGAAGCCGAAGCATATCCCCAGCATCGTTCAGGGCTGGAATCTGCATTTTAGCGGGGAGCAAAACACCATCAATGTGGAAGTCTTCGTTGGTCGGGTGGAGTCCCTGATAGAACAGATGTTGGCAGGAGACCACACGGCGCTGGCCAGCTACTTGCCGATGCTTATTAGAGGAGGAGCGCTGAAAACCTACTGGCGAATACATTCTACTCCACCATATCAATGTTGGTCACGGTTTAAGGAGGTACTCCATATGGAGTATCCCACAGTCAACATGGACGAGAGGGTTTTGGAAAAGATCCATACCAGATGGCAACGTCCAGATGAGCTCTTCCATAAGTACCGAACCGACATCTTACGGTTAAACGACCAATTGTCCGAGCTGATGACGGAAACACAACTGCTGTGGGTGTTAAAATGGAATTTGAGGCCGGAACTTCGCCGTCATGTCGCGAGCTCAGACCCTCAGGACATGGAATCGCTGCTAAGAGCCGTCCCTCGACAGGAGGGAGTCGAGGAAGCGTTAGCGAGAACGGGTCCGCGGCATGGAATTGCGGAAGTGGCACTAGCGCCCAACACTCCAGATCTGGAGGATACTGACATGGAGTCACATGAGCTTACGGTAGCCGCGGTGGGGAACCTCATGACCTGCTGGAACTGCAAGCTAAACTGACATAACTTTATTGCATGTCGGGCAGAGCGTATAGTTTTCTGCAACGGATGTGGTAAGCCTGACACCTATTTCGCAGATTGCCCAGATTGTGCCTCTTCAAAAAATGGATGAGCGAGTACCCGACCACCTCAGCAGTACACAAGCCCCACAGTAGGTTGCCAGCCTGCTGCAAATCCAAATACTGACGATAACACACCAGTCTTGACAATTATGACTGCGGAGGTTCCCTCTCTTCCGACCACCATGATTAATGCCTGTAAAACTCCGGTGGTCACGAATTCACATACTAAAGCCCTATCATTTTTGACTGCAGGAATACCGTTTGGCTTGAGAGCGAATCTTTGCTTCCGAAGAAGTCACCTCTCGCTCGCGCAAAGTAAAATGGTCAACTCTTCATTGGTGGAGTTTCCGCAAGAGTTTCTGATAATGGTACCAGAACTTACTCCCCAATCAAAGTGTTGGGCGAAATCGCTATTGCACTGATTGATACAGGTGCAAGTATCAACTGCCTTGCCTTGAGCCTCGGCTCAAAGGTACTCCATCAACATCCTACTGTGATAAAGCTCTGGCGTTCTGAAATCAGCACCACTGATGGTACAAAGCATTCTATCCAGGGTAGTTTGACCACACCCGTGACGTTCCGAGGTCAAACTAAGGATGTTACCTTCTTCATTATTCCTTCTCTAACTCAGAACGTGTACTTTGGTGTCGATTTCGTCCTTCAATTTGGTCTGGCCCCAGACTTATTCACCGACTCTTCCTTAGATACTAGATATGTCAATAAACTCGCTTCTATACCCGACAGGCATGAATTAACGCCTCACCAACGACAACGTCTGGAAGCATCCATCACTGCTTTTCCAGCTTACGCTACGCAAGCCCTTGGCCGTACCATTCTGGTCTCACATGTCACCGATGTTGGCGATAGTAAGCCAATAAAGCAGAGACACTATGTCATTTCACCAGTCATGGAAAAGTTAGTGTACGCAGAGTTAGAAAGGATGCTAGAGTTGGGGGTTATAGAGGAGTCCCAAAGTGCCTGGTCCTCACGGGTAACCTTGGTTGTGAAGCCAGATAAAGTCCGTCTTTGCCTAGATGTCCGGAAAGTCAATGCAGTGACCGTTAAAGATGCTTACCTTCTTCTGCTCATCGATGGAATATTGGGGAGACTGCCGAAAGCAAACTACATTACCAGTCTCGACCTCAAAGATGCATTCTGTTAAATTCCACTCGATGAAGGGTCCAGGTATAAGACCGCTTTCACAGTGCCCGGACGACCATCATACCAGTTTGTCACAATGCCTTTGGCCTGTGTAATGCTCCGTAAACGATGACCCGGCTGATGGACAAAGTAATACCACCTCACCTGAAACATCAAGTGTCCGTGTACCTGGATGATGTTCTACTCATCACGGACACGTTTGACTCCTACTCCTGCAAGAAGTAACCCTTCATATCAATAAGGCGGGACTCACCATCAATGTCCAAAAAAGTAAGTTTGTTATGACCGAAGTCCGATATCTAGGACATGTCATCGGGCATGGCACCATCACCGAAAGCCGTTAAGCAGCTACGACGTGTCTTTAGAGTGTTCGGAATTACGCAACATTTTCAGCGTCTCTGTCGGACATGCTCCGGAAAGGGAAGTTCATTTGGACCGAGCTCAGTCGAAAGGCATTTGAAGAGCTAAAACAAGCCATAACATCTGCTCCAGTCGTGCACAGCCCCGACTTTAAGAAGCCCGTCTCCATTCATTGTAACGCAAGTCAACACGGAGTGGGAGCCGTGCTTGTGCAATTGACCGAAAAGGGAGAGGAAGCTCTCATTGCCTTCATGTCCAATAAGCTGAACTGGGCCCAAAGGAACTACACCGTATCCGAGCAGGAATGTTTGGCAGCGGTGATGGCTGTAAATAAATTCCGGGCGTACATCGAAGGCCACCAGTTTGAAATCATGTTTGGCAGCGGTGATGGCTGTAAATAAATTCCGGGCGTACATCGAAGGCCACCAGTTTGAAATCATCACAGACCACGCTTTGCTACAATCGCTGATGAAACAAGTGGACCTACATGAACGCCTGGCCCGATGGGCTCTTAAACTGCAAGTGTTCAAGTTTTCCATCAAACACCGAAAAGGGACCCAGAACATCGTGCCCGATACTCTCTCGCGAATATTTTCACCCGAGGGAACAGAATTGACAGTGATTGACGAGGACCGCATTGAGATAGATTTGAACAGCCCACATCTTGAGTCAGACACCTACAAAGAGTTGAGATCAACCATCGTAACCCAACAAACACAGTTGCCTGATTTGAAAGTGATAGACGGCTACGTTTATCGACGAAATAAATATGCCACCGGTGATCCATGGCAAGAAGAAGAGTCCTGAAAACTCTGGGTACCAGAGGAAATGACTCACAATCTGATTCTCCGCGCACACGACCATCCTTTAAGTTCCCACGGTGGTTACGGTCGGATGCTACGGTGACTTAAGAAGTACTTCTTTTGGCCTAAATTGTCATCCCAGGCCAAGGACTACGTGAGCACCTGTGAGACCTCTAAAGGTATTAAAGCTCCCAACCAGCCTCTTTGACCTCCTATGGGTCAATTTCACATTCCAGAGCGCGTATTTCAACGTCTGCACATAGATCTACTCGGTCCATATCCTCGTTCTTCTATGGGACACATAGGAGCTATCGTTGTGTTAGACCAGCTCTCGAAACTCCCACAGGTGTAACCTATTTGTAAATTCACGACTCCACCCATCGTGTTGTCAAACACCAACTGACGCCCATATACTCTCCTCAGTCTAACGCATCTGAATGTTTGAATCTCACATTGTTAGCCGCGATCCGTTCTTATGTCGTCCATCCAACTCAAAAAGATTGGAACCGCAGCATAGTACATGCTCCTAGTATCCACACCTTCCATTTAGCCTGTGTTGCACAATTTCAGAATTTACCCAGTGGCCGGTCAGCTGATCCGGGGCACCTCAGCTAAGCCCAGGCCTGGCGCATTCAAGAAATATAGCAAAAAGCAAATAAAATTTTCGACGCACGTGTTCTTTTACGCATTCCAGAACATGGGAGTGCTGCCAGATCCCAATAAAAAGCTAAAAGATTGCAAAGAACGAATTTGTTTTTCTGCAAAGTTATTGATTTTTTGAGATCTGGTAATCCTGAAATCTCTCATCGAACCATATGTTTATAATCACGCCAATCCTCGCATCGGCATTAACCTACTTACCTGCTACTGAAAATTTATGGCTCGCTGCTCAGCTTGTGTTCGGAATTTTCCGGAGGGTTGATTGAGTGTGGATACTATCTGAGTATACTATGGACCGCAGATTGTCCGCCATCACTTGCGTGCTGCGGTCGTCTTCGGACAGCACATGATTTGCCGTGGCAAATCATACTGGCTAGTACGGCAAGCGAAGTGTTTGGTAGAACCTGTCGTTGCGCTGGAGCCCCACGAGCACTTAGGAGACCTCCGCCTACAAATCTACAAACCGATAAAGGCCGTAGGACGTGCAAATGAGGCGCATTACAACCTCAGGTCTCGACCTTCCGATTTTAAAGAAGGAGCAGAGGTTTTTCGCCGAAATTTCCTTCAAAGCGACGCCGCTGTGCATTACAACGCCAAGCTGGACCGGTGTTTCCTGAAAAGCCGTGTACAGAAGGTCGTACGACCCAATCGTTACCTCCTCATCGACCTATCGGGGAAAGAAGTCGGAGTATATCACGCAAAAGATCTGTGTCGATATTTACAGATATACGTCTGTTTTGTCCGTCCGTACTCAGTTTCAACCATGTGCAAAGTTTACATACTTACAGCAAAACATAAATATACGTGTCAGCCTGTCCTTCCGTTAATTCTTTTCTTCAATCGTCCCACTCCACGTTCCGACCCCGAAAACAATTGATTCTCCGTCACCTTGGGATCGCGAGAAAATTAGATGCCCTGTTGTAATCGAGCAGTCACACAAGCAAACTACTCGAACTCCTATCCGAAATTTTAATGGCAGATTTAGAAAAAATATTAAATTTCTTCCATTCATAATCGTAATTTATAAAATAGTTTTCTTTCTTATTATTATTATTATTATTATATGTAATTTTATATCAATTTTCCTTTATATTAAATTTAAACGTTGCTCTTTAATTATATTCTTCATGAGATTTTATTACTAAATAAAATCTTTTTCATTTTTCTTTACTTCAGTTGATTTTTCTTGAAAAATTTTAAACCTGCCAATTAAAATTTCGGATATGGGAGCACTGATTTAGTGCACCTCAACGGTGTATTACATTACAGCAGGCAAGGGAACTCGGCTGAGCGAGCAGCTGATGCGATTTACCGTGTACACGGGTATAGAAAAGAAAAAGAGATTTTTGTGGACGGATCGGGGAGTTGAGTTACCACCGCGAAACGGAGATTATGCGAAGGAAAACTGCAATATTTTCTTGGCCGCGTTTTAACGTCAGGAATATAGGGAAAATAGTTCGAATTGGATATGAAAATCGTTCTAAAGTTTACAAAACCTACATGTGACCTATGGGAATTGATTTACTTACTGCTTGAAGTGTTTAGGAGCCCCATTTGAAGGTGAAAATTAGCGGCCCCATTTTTCTTCCGTTCCGCATATAGGATCATGACACCCCAGACTTGAAATCGATTCGAAGTTGAATTTGTGGTTTTCTCCCTGTTCTTATTGATAATATGCTGTAACGAGTGACTGTGACATGGTTAGAAAAATAAATGCGTTGCAATTCTAACCGGCAAACATATAACACTACAATGCTTGATTCCTCCGTAGTCGGGGATTTTTTTGATAGTATTTCTACCAGTTCAGTGATGGCGTTCTCTTGAAAGACTCAATTTTTTCCCAAAATACATACCCACTAACAAAACTTCAACAAAATGTATTCTTTTTCTTCCCATTAAAATTTCAAGCAAAATAATCATGAAATGCATTCATGGAGCTTCAGTGTAGAATGCACTCGTTATCTTATAATTGTTTTCTTCATTTGAGCCGTATTTTAAACCGCATGCTTTCCCGCGAGAGCCCTCCCGATGAGTATTTCATCAATTTAATTACGATGAATTGTAATAGTTAGAATGCCGTCAACGGTTGTTCGCGTTGCACGGTAAATCGCATCAGCTGCTCGCTCAGCCGGGTTCGCTTACCTTCGGTAATGTAATACATCGTTGGGGTGCACTAAATCAGTGTTCTCATATCCGAAATTTTAATTGGCAGATTTGAAATTTTTCAAGAAAAATTAACTGAAGTAATAAATAATTTAAATAGTAATAAAAGTTAGATCTCATGAAGAATATAAGCAAAGAGCAACGTTTAAATTTAATATAAAGGGAAATTGATATCAAATTACATATAGTAATAAATAATAAGAAATAAAACTATTTTATAAATCACGATTATGAATGGAAGTGATTTAATATTTTTTCTAAATCTGCCATTAAAATTTCGGATAGGAGTTAGGGAGGCTTTCGAGTAGTTTGCTTCTGCGACTGCTCGATCACTACAAAACCCTATCTGTTTTTAAGGGTTTTGTAAAATAATTTTACAACACCCTACTAAAATTGCGACCTGCCTGTTCGTCCGTCCGTCCGTCCGTGTGTCACAGCACTTTTTCTCCCAAACTACTTAAGCTAGAAACATCAAATTTTGTATGCAGGTGCAAAGTAGTGCTCTCTGTAAAATTCAACTACAAAAATTTTTATAGTGTATTTAAGGGGGGTCTCCCCATATAGGGGAGTGCCCCCCCCGAAAAAAATTTCATCAAAGGTAGCCGATATGGGTATCAAATGAAAGGTCTTGGTGAGAACTTTTCAAAACAGGTCTTAATTTGATACGTCTTACTTCGAGGGATGCGCAGGGAGGGGAAATACATGAAAAATTTGTGTCCCCCCCTCGCGATTGGACACCTGCGATCCACAAAATCTTAAAAAAAAATTATGGTGCTAGGTGTTTATGAGTACAACAACAACAAATACCTGAGAAGTCAAAATTAGCTCAACTTTGTTAATAATAGTATGATATTCGAGTTTCACATTTTCCCCAATAAAATCGCATCGGTACCCTTAAACTTAAGGAAATTCGATATTTACGTAGTCCTACTAAGGGCTCTTAAACTTTGTAAGTTTGATGAAAATCGAATGATATACAAGGAAATTATAGCCGTTTGAAATTTCTCCAATTACAACAACAATAACACATGATTTTGGTATTCTATGGACTTTCCATCGAATCAGTCACTGGAGTTTTGACTTGATCTCCTTGAAACTTTCCAATAAGGTCAATAACATTAATATTTTTGAGAAGTCATGTTTTGAGTGATTTTTGTCGGTTTGCAACAAAATGGCGACAGTTGAAAGTAGATAAACAATGGATTTTCTTTTGAACGTGCACATCTCTTTGACATATTTCTGGACGTTATTCATTGCTGGTGACTGCATTTCTGAGAAGTTGGGTACAAAACCCTTCTGAAATGAGCGTAGGTCTGTTTACCCAACTTGTTTTCTATAAGGTTGTGATAAAGTTTTACTATGATCCTTCAGATTTGGTAGTTCAATGAGCCGATAAATATTTCAATATCGATACCGAAACCAATAATAATTAAAAACATAAAAAATTTCATGTTTAGCGCATTTGCTGGAGATGAAAAATGTTACCCTTTGTGAAATAATGTTTTTGGAATCCTAGTAAAAAAACGCTTTTTTAAAAATTTCACTATTACATTTATTTCTTGTTTATATGAACTTGATGCGATTTTATATCTTTAATATTTACTTTGTAAAGAAGAAAAATCAAATTAAATTATTTTCTAACTTCACGATAGTTTTTAAGATGGAAACCAAGATAGTTTTTAAAACTGAAGCATTCAATACATTTTTCGATTTTATTTCAAATATATTATGGGCAATTTTCACATTTTTTTGTTTTACGCCGTTTTTTTGGTACAAAATAAATCAATTTCAATTTTTAATCTTTCATTTAGACAATGCTCTTTTTTTTCCTTCACATATCTTTGTATCCATCAATTTCCTCTTACTATTATATAAAAATGCTTACGTTTTCAAATTTTTTTGATTTCACTACAGATGATGACTAGTATAACAATTTTTCAATATTTTAAGGTGTTTTAAATAATTATTAGACACAATTCAAATTATCTAATTCAAATAAGAAACAACGTGCTGAGAACATTTAACACATATAATATATGTAAATTATTGCACAGAATTTGCTTGAATTAAATCAATTGATAAATATTCTACAAAACAAAATACCATTCGTAAAATCAATTGTATCTGCTTTCAATACGTATAACTATCAACAAGAAGTAAAGTGGATTTGAAAAGAAACAACAAAGATAAATATTTGGAATGCTTAAATTATTAAGTGTATGATTGTAAGCTTTAAATAAGTATTGGTTATTGGTGCGTACACTTAATTGATTCAATCGTTTTATTACTTTTAAATTAAAATAATATTGGTTGATGCTCTATGATGGATGGGTATTATCTTTTGCTTGCATAAACAATTTAAATCAGATTTCTGAATTGAGAAGTCCCTGTATAAAAAATTGAACCGAGTCCAACTGGTTTACGACAAATTCTGCAGTATAAAATAACTGCAAATTGACTGTGAAAAAATACTCAAGGCTATTGGTATTTTTATATACCTTTAAAACTGTTTCAATAGGCAGAACTTGACTTTGAATGGCGGTAACCTTAGAGTCCGTTGTAACTGATAGATAAAGTACTTTTCTGAAGAAATTTAAAAAGAAATGAGTTCAGACGTTGCCTTCTTACCAAGCCCGCAAACGGAAACACTACGTCATGCCGCGAACTAACCTCTTTGGGTAGCCTCATCAGCGCCATCTAGTGCTGTCCAAATCAAACAAATTTTCTACAGATTTTTGACAGTACATATGATTGTACGTTTGAAATTTTATCAGTAATATGTCAACGATTTATTTTAGATATGAGGCGTCAAAGACATTAGCGCGCGAATATATGTATTTCCTTCTCGTTTGTACCATTTTGGCTAAATTTCATCTGAGATATGTCATACTTAACAATCTCAAAAGCCTACTTTCGGCCTACTGAGATGCTGTTGTCAAGTTTTCTGGACAGCTGTGTTCGGAAATTTAGAGCTACTGAGCAGCGGTTTCCGGTACGCGAAGTGACGTCAGGTACGGTAATTGATTTCCGTATGGGCCTGAGTAAGAAGGCGACGGTTCAGAGCGTCCTTAGAATTTCCTTCGGGAAAACCTATGTTCGAAATAAACCGTTATTGAGAAAAATAGTCAATATTGCCTTCTGGGGCGGTTGGTGACCTTAGACAGTATTTTTTAAATATTTTCGGTCCTTAGGTATGCAAGTGCGAGGCAAAGACTTGGTATCCTTTTTCTTCCTCTACAAAAATATTTACTAATTATATTAAGTGAAGATCAAGATGATAGTAAAAGTTGTGTAATTGTGAGAATGTTTACATAGTAGGAGCTGTGGCGGTTCAAATGTAGTTGATGGTAATGAATTTGTTTAAGATATTCTGCTAGTCAAAATAAAACAAGGGAACGTTCGTAAGTTCTTTGCTAGCAAAAACGAATGTTGGTGAGGTTTAACAGGTCAAACATAGAACATTTAAATCCACATAATTCGATTCTTATTTAGGGTTAATACAATTTAGCATGGTAATAAGCCACTTCTTTCAACGGAGGGCAACTCAAGAAGAACTCCACAACCATCATATTAAGCTTAAAACCTAGTTTCACGAGATCCATCAATTTTAATTTTTCATATTTTCTTTAGGTGTTATTTTCCGCTTTCGCACTATCTCATAATTTTAATGGAATTATTGTAAATGAAACAATGAGCAAATTAGTAACAATAAACTTCAATTGATAAGAGATTTCACATGAGTTAACTACATTGCTAATAGCATTTATATCGTAAGCTAAAACAAATAGCCATTTTCTGATGGAGTGAAAAAATCACTCCAATTCCAATAAGTCGATTAACTATAAATCAATTATGCTGACTATGCAATATAAAATTTAAGCATAAACAATCTCGCTTAGTCTATGTAAACCGCATCATTTGAATTTCAAAAATTACATTTCGAATTTTTTTTTATGTTTTAAGTAATTCAATTAAAAATATTTCATATATTCGCGGGTTTCAGCTGTGATGATAATGTAAATGTATAAAAATGTTTGTCTTTAAATCTATTAATCGTCGTTCGATAGTAAGAATAATAATCAAAAAGTATTTCGCAAATTAAAAAATTCTTTTCGAATAAAATTTTTTAAAAGCGCGTAATTTGTTAAAACTTTGTTTTTGTATGCGATAAAATTATGTTTAATAAGTACATTTTCGTCATAGCTACGTTTGTAATATCTTCAATTTTCTCTTTGTTTAAAGATTTGGTAATACATTTTGGATGGAGGTTTACTGTTAAATTTGTAGTCATGTGTTACATGAGTTGCCAATTTTATACTTCTTAGTATTTTCTTATTTATGCCTGATCGCATTTTATTTGAGTCGTTGAGTTACGTTAGCTAAAGCTACTGCGAATGCTTGAAGAGCCGAGAACGGATACTGGAAGTCTAATGTGTAAGCATTCCCGTCTATCCTTCCGAATTGCATGACCTGCGAGGAATAGATAAAATTTTCCAAAACCTTTTTGTGCCTGTTATATGATACACACCTGTTTTCCACGAAATTCAATCTGGAAATTCTTTGCAGATTCCTGTGTAACGCGACCACCAAAGTCCAGCTGGTAAACTTGACTGTTTTCATTCCACATTGGAGCTTTATTATGCATGACAAATTCTCGACGCTGTGGTGCTGGGTTCGATATTCCTGGCGTTCCATTCGGTTCAATTTTTCCTCGTTTAAGCTGAAAAATAATTCAGTAGTGAACGGTATCATCAAAAAATGCATTAATTTCAAACATTTGGAAACATTTGGATGTTGGAAAATTTTGTAAAATATCAGAGTAGGTACAAAAAATATGATAAGAAAGTAATACTGAACACGGATTGCTCATGCGATATTTGCCAGCAAAATGCAATACGTTCTTCTAAGTAAATAGTTGTTGGACAAACGTATTGCAATTACTTATTGCATCCTTATTGAATTTGCTTATTACATTTTGATCGTACAGAATTTATGCGTTCATAACGCTTTCTTACTGCCACAAATAAGTTTTAAGATAATATACAATGTGAAGTTTTATCACATGTGGAAGTCTACCCTTCGATAGCAATATCATATGGTAGAAGTCTGCATCTGAATAATGTGAGAAATCGTAGTAATCGAGCAATCCCCATAGGTAAACTGCTCGAGGGACCTTTACGAAAAAATACCATTTCATAATAATAACAACGCAATAAGCGCGGAACAATTTGATATGCTATTAACATAATTATTACCAACGCGAAATGAGCTCCGCCACTATCACCGCTACCATTATCCATAAAAAGTTTTTCCGAAAAAAAATAGAAAATAAAAATCGATAATGGTAACCCCATTGCGGTACAATCTATCGAAGCAATTGCTAAATAGTTGCAACCAGAATCTGCCGTTACCCCCATGAAGAGGAATAACAAACGAAACGACGGGTTAACGACGGCAACGGGTGGGTTGCGCTACATTTTGGTTTGTGTGTCGAGCGGAGTTATTCGGGGAGTTCGCGATGGTGGTTTGATGAAGCAAGTATCTCTATGATTTTTTCTGCAAACTGAGTGGAAGTGAATGAAATCAGCAAGAAGTCATCTGCCCTTCCGCAATGTGATAATTTTTGCATAGAACTTACACATTTCAATTGTTAGAGATGCCTTCATATGTGACAAGTAGTATATTTACTTAGTTCCCTGCAGTGTCAAGTCACTTATCATTATTATGATGTTGAGCAAGAGTACCTAAGTTAATATTTCATCAGTTTTATCAAAACAAGTGTTCCACAATTACACTCAATGTTTCCTCAAGATTGTCAAGAAGTGTGCAGATTCAATAGAACGTCACGCAAATATTTACTTAATAACATTCGTATTATGTAGTTGTGCGTGG
Source organism: Odontomyia ornata (assembly GCA_963969285.1). NCBI lineage: Eukaryota > Metazoa > Arthropoda > Insecta > Diptera > Stratiomyidae > Odontomyia > Odontomyia ornata. The sequence continues at coordinate 334,478,227 of OZ017739.1, forward strand.
ATGCGAAAGTCAAAAACTTGAAAAAGTAATTTTTTGCGATCGGATCTATCGATGCTTGCTGCTAATATTATTAACACATTTCACGAATGCAAATTGAAAGTAGTGGAGGATATCGAATAAACAGTGTCTATAGCCAGGTCTGATTGCCACGCAATGCTAGAAATGGTCATGTTTGTGACGGATGTATTAAGTTGCCCCCGCAAAATAAACTGTGATTGCGTCATAACGTGCAGGCGCTAATAGAACCGGTTAGATGCGGCTGTTACGATAATTTAATTCAGCTCGCCAGTTCGGGGTTGGAAAAAAGTTGTCGCCTAAAAAACTTTTTGTACTTCCTCTGAATTTGATTTCATTTTGAAAATATGGGAGGCTGGTTCTCGTTCACATGTTTGGGAGTTTCAGAGATTGGAATTTGAAGGATGGTTTGAACTGGGAAACACTCGCTTTATATTGTGCTGGTTATTGAGCTGATTGGGAGTAGAAGGCTTTTGCACGAATCACAATTTCTTTTACAATGTCGTGCTGAAAAGCAGAAGAGCGAATGTTTGACAAAAAAAAATTTGACGATTTATGATTGGTCATTACATCGGTTATTAATAATGGCACTTTATTTTGTTTAATTTGCAGAAAGAGATCAATTAATAATTGCAGAAAGAGATCAATTAATAGCTCGCCACCAATCAAAGTCGAAAGCGAATGACGAAAGCTTCGTTGAAATGGCTAGCTGTTTTGATGACCTTGCTTCATCACTGGCATGCAGTAACAAAAAGATTTACAAAGCACTTGAAATGGTGGATAGACAAATGATTTCAATGAAAGAACTAATAGCTACAATTCAACACCTAAGCAGCGAAGGTCTTAGTAAAGAATCCATCGAGGAAATGGCCACCAAAGTTTTCAACAGACTTTCGGTACATGGAAACCATGAACAAGAAACAAAGCTTTCAGCCATTACATCAAAACTAGACAGCATTGATCAAAAGCTCTCAAGCTTGGAGGCAAAATACTGGAGAAAGATGCTGGTCATATAGCTTTCAACAATCCTGAAAGTCATATAGCTTTCAACAATCCTGAAAGTCAAATGAAGGAAAACAGAGAGTCGTGCATCCCTCTATGCCATCAGTTCCAGTTCCAGTGATGACCACAGCCAAGATCTTCAAGCTAGGAGCTATCTGGTCGGAAGAAGGGTGGAACAACAGATTATCTAAACTGGAGGCAGGAAACTCATCAGCGAACACAACATCATGCGACCTATTCTATTTGAGGAAAGTTCCCCATCATCTTAATGCAGGCGGAGTTCAGTGAAAACTTGAAACGGATTTGCTGATTAATGGATGCAAAGTAGAGGATATACCACGTCGCAACAAACGAAGACTTGCCTTCAAAGTTTTTGTGCCGCACAGGTATGCATGGCTTTTCACCAATTTAAAAACGCATAACGGAGTCTACATACATCTGGGATGATATGGTTTTTAAAAAGTGGAGAGAACCCAGAACCTCTAGTAAAATCAATTTAAATAATAATTGTAATAAATATTACCCTGCCATTATCCCACAAACCATAAAAAAGCCCAATCCTAGTGATATCCCACAAAATTTAACTCCGAATATAGTTGCGGAAATTGCACCTACATCTCCCAGTGTTAAGAACACAACTAACAAGCCTATTTCCTTTGGAATCTGAAAGTACTAACGAAAATTGTCTGCAGCCGAATATTCTTCGAGGAGAAAAACCTACACAAGTATGTGCCTCCACAGTCCAAACAACTGGTGGTATGAAAGAAATGTGTAAATATAAGAATTTTGTACACGGAGGTGTTCAAATTCCTTCCTCTTCACCTTCCATTCTGCTACCAACCTCAACAATTCACTCTTCAAACACCAAAGGCACATTTTTAAATCCTCTTATACCACCGGTTGTGAAAGCTACCATCAACGCTAGTGTGGATCTAGAAATCAGATACATCTTATCAAGGCTTAGAGACCATAAAGTCTATGAATACGTCAGACTTTTTCAAGCGTACTTGCACAAAGCTCCAGAGACAACGTGCATCGATGAAAAGACGAAGACTAATTTGAAAGTAATGATCCAGCGCGAAGGTCTTCCAATAGAAGTTGATGCCCTTCGTGGACTTTACTTAAGGTTCCACGAAGAATTAGGCGTGTCCTCGGACCAAGTCAAAAAAGATTTATATACTTACGCCTCCCATATAAGCTCTAACTATATATCCTCACTTCAGAGATCTAGAGAGCAACACCAAAAATTTTTTCGTCCCCAATAACTTTCATCCAGTAGCCTAAAACTCTTCTACCACAACTGCGGTGGCATAAGAGGTAAAGTGAACAAACTCTTTCTTGACGCCAAATCGTGCCATTTCAATGTTCTGTGCCTTACAGAAACATGGTTGAATGACTCATTTCGTAACGAAGAGATTCTTGATTCTAATTGGATTATTTACCGAGATGATCGAGATTTTTTAAGCACTGGACAGACACGGGGAGGGGGTGTTTTACTCGCTGTGCACACGAATTTCCTAAATGAGCTCATCCCTACTGCTAAGAACAAATCTTTCCAGCATAAAATTGCTCGCATTAAAATGTCCAAATTCAATATATATATATTGGTGTTTTTTACATTCCACCCAAATCCAGCGAAGCAACATACAATGATGTTTGCAGTGTTATTTCCTCTCTTGCGGGATCCATCAACGAGGAAGACAAGATTTTAATTGCGGGAGACTTTAATCGACCCAATTTAACATTCATCATTGAACCTGATGATAAGTGTCTTATTCCAGTTAATCTCCTAGATCACAGCGACTTCAACCTTGTTAGTACATTCTATGGGAACGATTTGCAGCAGGTCGCTCCGACTCCCAATCAGAATGAAAATTGGCTTGATCTTATTTTTAGTAATGCTTATGACGAAGTAGTGGTCAATCCAACTAGGGATGTGGACAACTCATTCTCTAATAGTCTACACCATAACGCATTCTCTGTTGAATTGCCCAATGCTGATGAAACCTATACTTTCTCATACAATAACTTAATTATATATGACTTTCATAATGCTGACTACCAGGGCATTAATAATTATTTAAGTAATATTGACTGGACCGGTACACTTACAACTTTAGGTATAAACGATGCGATAGATCGTTTCTATAAGATAATCATTGACGCCGTTGAAAGTTATGTGCCTAGGATTAAGAAAAAAGACAAATTGTCTGAACCTTGGCTTGATAGGGACCTACGATATTTACGAAACCAAAGAAACAAACTCCATAAAATCATACAAAAAAGATCCAATGTAAGCAATGAATTGAAAAGCAAATATGATCATCTGGCAAAAGAATTTCAATCAAAATCTAGAGAAGCTTATGAATCATATGTAAACCCTACTGGAGAGAATATAATCCAGAATCCAAGGAAATTTTTTGACTTCGTAAATACTAAACGTAAATCAAAGGGGTACCCCAAGTCAATGGAATATGGTGACTTAAGATCATCATCGCCTGCAGAAATCTGTGATTTTTCGCGAGTCATTTTCAATCTATTTATTCTACTAATAGCACTTCGTCTTATACTCCTCCTCCATCCACAAGTTCAGCAGGTCTAATTAACGAGATGTTTATTTCTGAAGAAGAAATATTGAAAGCTATTGAGGAGCTTGATTTGAGCAAAGGACCAGGCCCTGATTTGCTTCCTCCCTGGTTTTTGTTCCACTGCAAGGAGAAACTGCTTTTACCACTTTACATTATTTTCAATAAGTCCCTCTCCTCAGGAATATTCCCAACATACTGGAAATCATCCCATCTGATTCCAATTCACAAATGCAGTGACAAAGGGTCCGTTAAAAATTATAGAGGAATTGCTATATTATCCAAACTATCTCCCATCGTAGAGCCTCACCTAATAACCAACAGCATGGCTTCCGAAAAAATCACTCGACAACCACTAACCTCACCGTGATGGTGTCTACTACGCTATGTGAAATGGAAAAAGGACACCAAATTGATGCTATATACACCGATTTTAGTAAAGCTTTCGATCGTGTCAACCACAAAATACTGTGTAAGAAGTTGCAGAAATTTGGAATCACTGGCTCATTACTTGATTGGCTCTATTCTTACCTAGAAAACCGAACCCAAATAATCAAATTTCAGGGACATTTGTCTAAAGAAATAAATGCCTATTCTGGAGTACTTCAAGGGAGTCATCTCGGTCCTCTTCTTTTTAATATATTCATCTCAGATCTGTCAGAAACCTTACCGGATATATCCCACTTATTTTATGCGGATGATCTAAAACTGTATCATGTGACTACCTCTCAAAGCGACTCACTATTCCTTCAAAGCAAGATAAACTCTCTGTTTGAATGGTCTTCCATAAACCAGCTTCATTTGAATTTGGCAAAATGTCAGGTGATTACCTTTTCCCACAAAAATTCAGTCTTTAAAGCTGATTATCATCTGAACAATACAAAACTGGCTAGAGTCGATAGTGTCAAAGACCTTGGTGTCATCCTGGATACAAAGATGCGGTTTAAGTTGCATTACGATGAAATAATTCCCAGAGCTAATAAGATCCTAGGTTTCATCAAGCGAAGAGCGAAGGAATTTAAGAACATATGGGTGACCAAAACCTTATACCTTTGTTTAGTCCGCCCCATACTGGAATATGGATGTTTCATTTGGAACCCTGTTTTTGATGTGCATATAGACAGAATTGAATCTTTTCAGAAACAGTTTCTGTTGTTTGCTCTGAGATGTTTATATGATCCTAAAAACTACCAGACTTTACCATCATATGCACAAAGACTCCAAATTCTAAATATGACATCACTTTCCTCCCGAAGATCAATGATAATTTGCTGCTTCGCTTTCGACGTACTTAAGGCACCATTAGCATACCATACATAACTAATAAAATAAAATTGAATGAAACATCACAAACCACTAGGCATTCGCGTATGCTGATAGAAGAGCGGCATCATACTAGGTATGCAGACAATGAATAGATGTTGCAAAACATTTAACTCATTGAGTGCTCACTACTCTCCAGCAATCTCCAGAGTCCAATTCAAATCCATTATCCTAAACGCCTTGTCCTCCTTAGTCCAATAAACTTAATCTAATTAAATATTTTGTAATTTTTAACTATATAATGATTTAATACTTTTAAAATTTTTGAGAATTGTTAATGCTATTAATTGTTATTCATGTATATCAATGTATTATATGTATGCCTTGTTTGGTAATAATAATAAATAAATAATTTGAAAGTGGTAGATCTACCATAAGAAAATAAAAGTAAACATACCTACTGATGATGCTAGTAGAAATAATGTAATTACGAATTGTGTCACATATCGAAGATAAAATTAATTGCAGGTCCTTACCCACCCTAAACACGAGCGCTCATCGGAGGACTGGGTGAGTACCTTCTTTGATTATTAAATATTTTTTTTATTAAAAATCGTTTAATTAAATAATTAAAGCAAAACGATAACATTTGTTAAAAATAAGAAATAAACGCGTCGAAGCAAGGAATATTTTGTGACACAGAGTAAAATATTTGTCAGTAGGTTAAAGATAAAGATTTACAAAAGAAAACAATGAATGACAAAAATAATATAATCATATTTAAAATGCTTCCTTTTTAGACGTTTTTTATCATATTGTATACGTGTAATCTATTTTGATGGCGAATAACTTAATTTGAACAATTTAGTAATATTCATTTTTGATAAATTCGTTTTTGATTGATTTTTATATGTGAATTATTTAATATAAGTTAACTATTTTTTATGGAGAAATGTTCGATGAAACCAGCTGGGATTTAAAGCAATTTGATTGTTTGATAGAATTATAAATAATGAAGAGATAAAAAGAAAAAAAGTTTGGTCTTTTCATTTCGCTCGAGCCCTGACCAGGTATGGGACCCGCCACGTTGGCTGGCCCCTGCACTCATGATTTAGCCATCGAGTGAGCTCACCCCTTTTTTCTTTATCGTTACAGGTGCTCTTGCAGGGTAGAGTGGCCTTCCGCTTGAGTTTCCCATTTATGCTAAAGAGTTATGTGATTCCATCATATAAAACTTTAACATAAATCTGAAACATTCTGATTTTTTATTTAAAGGAAAAATTCATGCGAATTATGTTTGTATGAATTTTTCATTTAAATGGAAAATATACGGCCATATCTACAATGGATCTTGATCCGGATGGGGTGCAAGGGGGCACCCCTTTCACCTGGATTACCCACTCTTATTTGAGGGTCGTAAGTATCGAGTACTAAAGACGAGATCATCTTGGGTCTCGGGCGAGTTAATCAGGCTCGGACTGTCGTACTTCAGTATTACATCCCTTCAGTAGGTTACCTCGGCCTCAACACCATCAAACCGCGAGTCTATCTTCTAATTCGTGAATGAAAATTTTTTGTAGTGAGCCCTTGTGCTGGGGGAAAAGAACCCGCCCCACGACACCGCAATACTAGCCTGATAGCGCATTCACGCGTCCTCAGACGAGGCCAATTTCGACGAGCACTAATATATTCGGTCTCTGGGGCAGAAGACTATCGTGCAGTCCTTTCCGGACACATGAACATACATCAAAACGCTACAAAATCATTTGAAAAACATGAAGAATAATTGAGTAAAGTCTGTGCAATACACATCTTCAATTTCACTTATCAAGCTCCGAAGCAATATTCCCTCATCTTAATTTGGAAAACGTTAAGTGCGTTATACGCATTTGACGTCTGGCGGCAAATTAACCACCCATCTATCTATATGCTATTTAATGATCTTCTTTCCTAAATTTTAATGCCTAAAATTATTTTGAACAGTAAATATATAGATACAAAAACACAGAAAAACTGATAGAGAAAATGATATCCACAAAATATTTATACAACGGCGGTTCAAATATGATGGAGACAAACGCTGTAGATAGCGCGCATGTATGTATTGAAGGTTGTGGCTTTGGCTTGAGTATGCCATAGCTGGGTCCCTTACAAACAGTGTGGCATAGTTTTCATAGGGAGTGCATATTTCACATGTGTGTTACGACCATGAGTAAACGAGAAGTGCCGACCGCCATTGCGCAGCGTATTGTCATTCGTTTTTTAATGTGGGAAGGCATTAAAAACAAGAAAATATTTCTGCGTTTACGAAATCAGTTTGGTAGTGAGTGCCTGAGTAGGGCTGCTGTGTTTAAATTGGCCAAAGCATTCAAGGATGGTCACAACACTGTCGAGAATGAGCCGCATGATCGTCGACCGCGAACCAGCATCACGCCAGACAACATTTGCCGCGTAGAACCACTCATTTTGGAGGACCGTAGGATGAATGTTCGAGACATTTCGGCTGAACTCGGCATCAGTATTGGTAGTGTAGATTCTTTCATCAACGAAAACCTTCAATATCGCAAAATAACGGCACGGTGGGTTCCTAAACTGTTGAACTTCCAGCAAAATTTCACGCGGTTGGAAGTTTGTCGCCGCTTGCTGACGCGATACGAGGTGGAGGGGACGGTTTTTTAATGCGAATCTTCACTACAGACAAGACATGCGTACAATATTCCACTCCCGAAAGCAAGGTGTCGTCTAAAGAGTGGAGGAAGAAGGAGAAAAGGGCGCCAGTCAAAGCGAAGGCAACCAGGCCCGCAGGTAACGTTATGTGTACTGTATTCTGGGACCGGCGGGGCGTGCTGTGCCTCAATTTCCTGCGCATCCAACGTTCCATCAATGCTGTATACTATTCTAACCTTTTGAAAACATACGTTAAACCCGCTTATCGTTAGAAAAGGAGGAGCATTCCAAAACGAAGTGCGATTCTTCTCCAGCATAACGCGCGCCCACATACTACGCGTCTAACACTCGATACAATACGGGAATCGGGGTGGGAGGTACCGGAACACCCCCCTATAGTCCGGATTTATCAACCTGTGACTGCCACTACCGAAATAATTTCGCAAACGCCGAAAAATTTTCGCGTTTTTAACGCCTTCCCACACTTAAAAACGAATGATAATACGTTGCGCAACAGCGGTCGGCGCTTGATGTTCACTGATGGTCGTAGCACGCGCGTGAAACATGAACTCCCGGCAAAAACTATGCCACACTGTTCGCAAGGGACCCAGCTATCACATACAGAAGCCACGACCTTCAATACATTCATGCCCGCCATCCACAGCGTCTCCATCATATTTGAACTGCCCTCATATATTCAATGGATTGAAAAAGAATACGGCGCCAGTAATCGATAGCATCACGATGAATGAGATTAGTATAATCAAGGAGGACATTAGCTGAGCCTATGGTAAATTTTATAAACGTGCACATTAGGAATGGACCATTTCCGGAAGAAGAAAAACTTGCAAAAATAGTTCCTATATTTAAGGGTGGTGATCATCTTGACCCGAATAACTATCGCCCGGTTGTGCTTCTGACGGGATTTAGTAAAATATTTGAAAAAATACTGAACAATCGTTTAACGTCATTCTTAATTGAAAACTTTAAACCTACAACAGTTTGAATTTCAAAAGGACAACGGTACTTTAAGTGCGATACTTTCTATCACACGTTTCATTAATGTAGCACTTGACAGAGGTGATTATGTTATCGAAATTTTTGTGGATTTGAAGAAGCATTTGCTACAGTTGATTACGACCTCTTACTTCGTAAACTTGAATAGTATGGTACGAGTATTCAAGGTAGTCCTGAGCAGTTGTTTAAAAGTTACTAGGAGGGAAGGTCGCCAAAGAACCTTTATCAACAATATCTTGAGTAACCGAGCACCTACAAAAAAAGGAGTTCCTCAATGCTCAATACTTGGCCTAACTTTGTTCCTGCTGTACACAAATAATCTAAATATATGTGGAATAACGGGATATCATCAGTATATGTTGACGACACAGTTCTACTTCATTCGGGATGAGCAGCAACTCCCATTGAGAACATTATCAACAAGGATCTAGCTAAATTCGATCAGTGGTTAATCGAAAATAAACTAGTATCGACCAATTAAAAGACAAAATATATTGTTTTTAAGCAAAAGAACAAAGAAGACATAGAAGTCGACCTAAATATTAACGGCGAAAAATTGCAAAGAGTGTTAGAAGTCGAATCTCTTGGTATTATCATAGATCATCATTTGACCTGGTTGACAAACATAAATATCTTAAGGAGACAATAAGCTAGGATTAGGATTAGGATTTTCCAATGCACAACAAGAAACTTCTTCCAAATGGATTTCTGTTGACGAAATTACATTATGGAGTAGTTATTTGGAGTTAATAGGCAAAGCTACATCTTATTTTTATATCTAGGCTGCTGACCAAAACGTATAAAAACATTTTGAATCTGCCAATGCTTACTCAAACTTATTGGGTTTACCAATTAGCAAAATCATTAACCTTTAGTCAAGTCATTATAATGGAGACAGCTAAGTTTAACTCCAAAAATTTAAAAACTAATAGATCGAATCGAGCACCATCAATTAAGGTATCACAGATCAACCCATATAGTGCGACGCATGCAGATCAATTCGTAATACTTTTTGCCAGAACGGATCGTCTAAAGAACTATGCCACGAATGATGCTCTGCATATATATAACAATCTACCAGAAATGGTTAAAAAAGCAAACTCACTTTTGGTATTTCAGAAAAAAATTAAGGATCATTTGATAAACACTGATTGAAGCATGGACCTGGAGATCTGTTTTTAAAACTGAGTATTTTAGGGCTTTTTTGACCCTATCGGTGAGATACTCGCAGAGACAGTTACTCAGAGTTTTTTTGATGCGTCGTATTATATTGATTTTTTGTTAACTCTGAGAGCTGATCATGAATATGGACTAGATATTCATGAAAGGATTAATGCAGATTATTTTGTGTACCCCCTTATACCGATGTATTGAACATTGTCTGGGTGGTACACTTGACGAAGCGACGAGATGTGTGCGGCGAAGAAAGAATGATGAAGAGAGTGGTAGGGAGTAGAGGCATTTAAAGAAATAAAATCATATCTTTTATTCACTTTTTCTACCATCATGTGAAGGACAGACTCCTACTAATTCAAATTGGCAAAAGCAAGATCCATAACAATTGGATATCACAAAGCTGCCACAATTTTTGCACGAGGCGATTTCCCACCAAGCAATCGTCAATATTCGCTCTATCGGGTATGTAGCGCATGGCAGATCAACTATGGTCAAAGCCATTTTTGGTGTACAGACTGTTTGTTTTAAGAACGAACTGGAAAGAAATATTATAAAATTAGGTTACGCCAATGCAAAAATCTTTAAATGTTACAATCCAAAATGTCCGCGACATTCACCATTTCTTAAAAGAGGCGCTTAAACACAAAAAAACTTTACACCACATCAATGTAAACTTAAGTTCTTCTTCTTCTTCGCAGCACTACAGCTCCTCTCGGGCCTTCGCTTCCGGCAAAAAGTGCCTTCAACTCCCCGTCTAGCTTTGCTACTATTATTCGCCTCAGGCCCCGTCGCTCAAAGGCGTTCAATATATTTGCGGACGCTTGGGTTAGGGTCCATGTTTTACATCCATAGCATAACACACGTCTTATGACAGACTTGGCTACTTGCAGCTTTGTTTTTCTGTGTATGCAGCTGATCTTCAAGATCGTCAAAACTGAATAAAATATTTTATTTGTGAGCTGTATTCTTGGGCATATTTCGTCTCTTTCATTAGCGATTCTCGTTGCTGTATTCGCCAAGTGTGATATATTGTGTATTTTTATATATCATCTTTATAATAGAAAAGGAATAGGGATTTCACCGAGACATGGGAACAAACACGCCTAGATTATAAAATTTTCAGAAAGCAGCCGCAACTAATCTCACTATAGAGAATACATCTATTCACCTAGCACAACGTGAGCCAGTAGCATACAGATCAATGGGGCAGAGACTTCAACTCATCGCTATGACCCCTATCAACTTCTTCAACATACTGAACAATATTTACACAATAGCTAGCAGTAACGGATATAAGCAATGTGACATTGATAAACTCATCCCACAACATAAGCGAAAACTAGAAGTAAACTGACTGGAACATCCAAGAATGGCCAACAGTGGATTGCACTAACATATATTGACAAAAAACTTAAAAACTGCCAAATTTCTTTAAAAATACAAACTACAAACTATATATATATACATATATACTCGTACTAACTAGCATTTGCAAGCGAGGAGCTATCAAAATGAAAAGAAAGAATAAATACGTAAAAGATGGATTAAAGTTCACCATGTGTTGGTTGTATTGCCTGGAAATTTAGTTTTTGATTACAATACTATGCACTTTGAATCTATTTCTCCCTACTGTGTAAGTACCGTAAGAAAAAAAATTCTAATTGCAGCTGCTACTTAGTAGGTATGCTCTGCTACAAACCGCATTCTAGACCAACAATTACATTGAAAATAAACTGAAACCAAACAGAATGTTACACCAACTCATCGGCATAGACAAACTGATAAGCAAGGGCTCTGTCATGGTATGCAAAACATCGGCAGGACAATACACAAACTATCGAACAAATACAAATAAGCTTTATATATGTATGTACGATAGAATGTATTTTGATACAAATGTAACAAATTAGGAATTCAAGCGTAAATACATAACTAAGAAAACACGTCCTCTTCGAGTAACCCCTTACGATAGACTAGCTCGGAAGTGGTCGCTGGCTCTCTTCGAAGAATCTTCCGTTTCATTCTCACACGGCCATTCCTACATCCCATATGACCACGGATGGCCACTTCTTCAAGAGCTCTTCAGATACCGTCGTTCGCCCAACTATTTAACCATCAATGTCAAGACCAGTTAGGGCATATTGGTCCTTCCCCAAATTGCTGGTGATTTTCATTGGCCCCGTGCATTTCGGTTTCACCTTCTGTCCAACGCCAAATTGAATTTTCTTAAGAGCCACTAAGTCGCCCACTCGAAATCCTCGTACCATTCGTCTTCCCAAGTTATACTGTTGTCGGTTCTCTTGTTGAACCTTTTCAATTTGGTTACGTCCCTCTTTTGAATTTTGCTTCGTTCGTCATGGAGGAATCACCGATGTTCCTCCTTCAAAATTTGCCTCTTATTATCATCTTCAGTGGACACCTATCATAAGTTTGAAGGGAGTGGTATCGATACTGCGATGGTATGTGCTGTTTAGAAAACGCTGTAGTCTGCTGACATGTTTCCACCAATCTTCAGGAGACGCACTTGAGAGTTTCATTAGCGCTGGAATAACCACCCCATGCACTCGTTCGACCTGTCCATTTTTACGCGGCACACCTGTCGTAATAAGATGTAACTCTATCGTTCGGTCATTGCAGTATTGAGCAAATGACTTCGATATGAATGCGCCACCTCTATTTGCGATTATTCGTCCAGGATTTCCAAAAATGGCTTCAACTATTTCCAGTTTTTGTAGGACTTCCTCAACTGAAGTCGTTTTTACAGGAAAAATCCAAGTAAATTTTGGAAATGCATCAGTTATTGTCAGTACATAGTTATATGCTTTTCTCGTCGACGGCATTGGTCCAAGATGGTCAATATGGAAGGTATCTAAGGGTTCATCTCTCTTCGGTATCGGATGGAGTTCACCTTCCCATTTCCTCACCTTGCGATAGGGCAAAATGCTAGCAACGCAATTCTCAATACAAGCCTTAATCTTATTGTTAATACCACGAATATAGCATTCTTTCTACAACATGTCCTTGATTTTTTGCACTACGAAATGGCCTCTTTCATGGTATCTCCGAATTAAATTCACTTCCATCGCAGTGTGTAATACTAACAGTTCTCTTTCGGCGCGTTGAATGTAAATTATATCTCCTTTTTTCAATTATTCCTTATGTGGACCCTTCTGTAGTATCACTTTAATCGTCTGAATATGTTCATCTTTATCCTGAGCTATCCGTATTGACGCCAACACAGTGGGCTAAACTTTGACCATTATAACTACTGCTCGAGACATTGCATCAACATGAACCATTCTTTCGGCCTTTCAGTGCTCGATTTCGTAGTCGAACTCACTCATCGCAAATGCATATTTGGTAATTTTCGGATGCATTTCCTCTTTTGCCATTGTCATTTTCAAAGCAGAACAATCCGTTGCGATTTTTAAATGAATTCCTCGCAAGTATTGACGGAATTTCTTTAATACTTGGATCACTGCAAGAAACTCCAACTCATACGAATGATAATTCCATTCAGCTTCATTCGTTGTCCGGCTATGGTAATGGCAAGGCTGCATTTTGTCATCTTCTTCTTGTTGCATGAGAATAGCTCCGATACCTTCCTTGCAAGCATCAGCGTGGACCTCGGTGTTACTCTGCGGCCCATAAATCTTTAAAATAGGTCGTGTCGACTTGATACTCTTCAATTTATCGAACACTGATTTTTCTGCTTCACCAAAGCGGATAGGAACGTCTGACTTCATTAGATTGCTGATAGGTCTCATGATGGCGGCAAAGTCAGGGATAAACCGCGAAAAACAGCTTGCTAATCTATTTAGCCGCTGCAACTGCTTTACATTTGTCGGTCACGGAACAACAACTTTTCCACACTGGCTTTTGCTGGCCGGTAATTTCCCTCGGTTATTGTATATCCAAAATATAGATGGATCTTTGCAAGAATACACATTTGGTCCAGTTTATTTGGAGACCATTGTCTGCAGCCTTTCCAAGACTCTCTTTAACTTTGACATCGCTTCGACTTCATCTATCGCCGGAATCATTATATTGTCAATAAACGTTATCATAACTCCTTGTTCGATCAAATCTTGAACGTAGTCAATAAATCGGGTAAAACTATTGCCACTAATGCACAATCCAAACGGTGTATTTTTGAACTCGTAGTGGCCCTCATTGGTCACGAATGCCGTATATTTTTTACTGTGTTCATCTAATGGAACATGAAAATATGAATTTTTCAAGTCTAATGTGGAGAAAACGCGCACGGTCACTAGTTTCTTTAAATTGCCCTCAATAAGTGGCATCGGAAATCTATCTTCAATGATTTTTTTTATTAACTTCACGAAACTCTATACAGACTCGATGGGTTCCGTCTTTCATCGGCACTAGCACGACTTGACTCGCAAAATCACTACACGACAATCTAAACCATAATTACTGTCCTCTTGATCCTCACAATGTATGTTCATCATAGCAGCGATTTCATCATACGGCACTTCTGGTTCATTAAGTAGTGTTATTTCTTTCACAATATTTTGGTGCAAATCACTTGGTTCACGGGTCATCGGGAAGAACGTTACGTTGGTAGTCAACTGTGCAAAGAAAACTTTTCCCAATAATGAAGATTATATTCACTTCGCTCTTCTCTCTTCATGTCATCTTTTTTGCGTACTGGGTTTGATGTTCGAACCGGTTCTTTGTCGATGATCGTCTTGTCTCCTTCTTTTTGGCGTGGTACTCCACGATTCGCTTGGACAACTATTTCTTTGTGCCGCTCGTGTTGAACTGTCGTTTTTTGCACTCGTCCACTAGACCAGGTTTTGTGAATTTTTTCACTAATTCATCACACGCCACCGTCGTCGTCATACTGATGATGACGTCTTTTTTCACCAAATCATCTTGACACTATACTTGTCGTATAACAGGATGTGCGATGTAGCTCGGATTACTTATTCCGTTCCCATTTGCCTGCATCCCACTTCACCATGTAGGATAGAATGTATTTTGATATAAATGTAACAAATTAAGAATTCAAGCGTAAATACATAACAAAGAAAACACGTCCTCTTCGGGTAACCGCTTACGATAGCCTTACTCCGAAGTGGCCGCCGGCTCTCTTCGAAGAATCTTCCGTTTCATTCCTACATGTATACAGTAAATCAGACTCCAACTACGCAACACGCTTACTGAATTATGTACACGGGCTCGAAACCATGGCAAATTCAATGTTACACAAACAAAATATATGACCAAGACATGAAATACTCAAACGACTCGAAATATAGAAACATAGAAAGATGGACGACAAAATAATAAACGAATAACTGGTGACCAATTCTGAAGGAATATTTACCGTACTAAACCACACTCTCCAAAGGAAACGAAAATGAAACGACTCAGAATAAACGGACATCCAAACAAACAAAAGACAAAGGACGCAACAAAAAATCAAAGCCAAATGGCTTTCATTTATGTCCTGAAAGTGGGATTTTCATACTAGGGTGGTGAGTTTGTGACAGTGGTGGTTAGTGATTCTTCTCATGCAAATAATGAATGTTGGTACATAGCAAAAACAACATTTTTCTGCAGTTTTGTATTTACTCATTGAATCTTGCTTTTAGTGGCCACCTTTTCCTTTGTTGAAATTAAATAACAACAATTGTTTAAGGGTTTTGTTTGTCTGTCTGTATGTCAAAGCAGTTTATCTCAAAAACTATAGAAGTTACAGTCACTGAATCCAATAGATTCATCTGAAGTAATTGCCTCTTGAAAGTTTAGGTAGTTTCTACCCAAAAAATTCCAAAGATGGTTGTATGGATTATCTAATGAAAGGTCTTGATGAGAGCTTTCCAAAACAGGTCTTACATTAGCAATTTTTGTATCCAGGGGTATAGGGCGAGGGGAAATATACCGAAAATTGTTGTCCCCTTTCCTCGCAATCAGACAAAAACCTTTGATTTTTAAAGTCTGAAGAAAAAAAATTATGGAGAGAGTTCTTCAACGACAAGTACCTTAGAAGTCAAAATTCGTACAACTTTGTCAATAGCAGTATATGTAAATTTCACATTTTTCTCAATAAAATCGTACGGATGTCCTCGAATTCAATAATATTAGAGTAGTTCAATGTAAGGTCCTTATTTTCTGTAAGCTTCCTGAAAATCGAATTATATTTATGGAAGTTATAGCCATTTAAATTTTATGGGATTACGGGGTTTCAACTAAATGGGCTCTGTTGCGAACCAGGCACTACAATTTTCATCAGATGTTCGCCAAATTTTCAGGTAAGATGAATGATATGAATATTTTGCGAGTCCTTTCCAGTCAAGAATAATTGCTATTCTAGAAAAAACGGCTTCCGTTTAAAGCGGAGCAATCTTGGAGTTGATTTTGAATAGATTATTTTATGCAACATCTCACTGAAATTTTTCTTGATTTTGATATCGTTAGTAGGTCAAGGGGAAACCCCTTCGGACAGGAGCGTGGTTCTGTCCTGTCAATTTATTTAAGTCATGTCTTGGATTAAATTACTTGATATACGGGTATGAAAGACGGTAATACCCAGGACAACAATTTTTGACTATGAGACCATGAAAGTTATTTCACTCTACTTTAAATCATTTACTTGTTGATCTTTAAAAATTTAAACCAGCAAATAAATTTCGACCACAATTTAATTTAAAGTATTCATATTCCAGTATACTATTATGCCTCCCATTAAATCCGAAAATGAGGAACAATGATTCATTATCCCTGTCACGTTTTATGTGCTTGAGTTACACGGTGTACAGCTTTCAAATAAATATCCTTAAAATTTAACACCTACTTACCTTTTGTCTTAGTTGGGCTTTTTGAAATGTTTCCAGGTCACGATATTGCTTGCTATTCAATGTACTCTCTTCACCCGATCCATTTGTCGTTTGTCCTTCATCATCCGAACTTTCTACAGACTGCTTTTTGCGATTTCGTCGATTTAACAATGGCGAATTAAGAATATGACGAATCGGCGAGGCACTTTGATTTCTCTTACCCTTCTTACTTGGCGCCGGAGAAGCTGGTGAACTACGTGGCAATCTTTGGGGGGATGATGGTGGTGTGAAACGTCCTTCATCTAAATCACGAAGACGGCTTATTATATTTTCGAGGGTTGTTAGTGCCTGAAAGTGGGAAAATGTTGGATGATGACTAAAAAGTGTCTGTATAATTTAGTTCTGAAGTCATTGATTATGAAAAGTTAATTTTCAATTCATGGTTATACCCAAACATTTTCGAAGAATGAGAATTCATCTGTGCTTATTATACTACTTATCTACAATACATAGATTAGCAAAACAAGGTTTGCATAAGAAGGTTTGTGGGCAAAAAAAATGAGTCATCTAATTATTCAATTGTTTAAATTTGAAAAAATTTAATTTTTTAATCGTAGATAAAGGCAAAAAGGAGGGAGTAGGTCATCAACTGAATATTTTTTTCTACCGGATTTTCCAATAAGAGGTGTTATTTTGATATTAAAAGAAAAAAGTCATTTTTTAATATAAATGATCGGATGTTTATTTCGTTATGAAGAAGAAGGTATGCCATTAACTGTGAAAAATAACATCAGGCAAATGACTACCACGACCACGCTTACAGGACCATATCCTTTTCATGAAATATTCCATAACCAATACAAAGTGGCTGCCCTATGTCCTCTATAGCCTCACGAATTCCATCTTTGAGGTCTTGAATCGACGCTGGACTTTTGGCGTAGACCTTCTCTTTCACGTGGCTCCAAAGGAAGAACTCACAAGGTGTTAAATCACAAGATCTCGGTGGCCAATTGTGATCACCTCTTCGAGAGATAACACGGTCCGGAAACTTTTCCCGTAAAATATCAATGGTTTCGTTACTTGTGTGATACGCAGCGCTGCTTTGTTGAGAGTAAACGTTGTTCAGATCAATAGTATCTAATTCCGGCCATAAAAAATCGTTAATCATCTCTCGATAGCGCAATCCGTTCACCGTAACTGTTGCTCCAGCCTCATTTTCGAAAAAGTAAGGTCCAATGACTCCGCCGGGCCATAAACCGCATCAAACAGTCACAAGTTGAAGGTAGAGAGGCTTTTCAACAATAATTCTTGAGTTTTCCGAGCTCCAGATGCGACAATTTTGCTTGTTGACAAAGCCACCGGGGTGGCAATGGGCCTCATCACTCAAGATGATTTTTCAATGGAATTCCGGATCATTTTCATGCATTTCAAGGACCCAATCAGCAAAGACACGACGTTGTTGATGATCGACTGGCTTAAGTTCTTGTGTTAACTGAGCTTTACAAGCCTTAAGACCCAAATCTTTATACAAAATACGGGGTAATGACGTTTGTGGAATGCCTAATTCCAAAGAATGACTAGAAATGGACAAATTTGGGGTTTCTTCAACGCTTTCGGCTACAGCAGCAATATTCTCGGCTGTTCTTGAGTGACGTGCACGAGTTTAGCTGTTCAAATTACTAAGTTGCCCCAACAGCTAGAATTTTTCCACCAATTTCTGTATTGCGGCCAAACAAACATTTATTTCTCGACATAGCCTCCACAAAAGCCAATACATTTAGTCAAACGCTTTTTTCAGGCCATCCGAAAAAAAATCTTTAAGCCTAAAAAATATAGGTTTACTGCCTACTCAACCTCGGTATTTGACCCATATTTTTTCCCACCCAGAAACTTTTTCAAGTTGGAGAACAAACAAAGTCACTCAAAGCTAGGTCTGGTAAGAAGGGTGGGTGTTGAAGCAATTCGAACTTCAATTCGTCCAATTTCGTCATTGCGAACATCCATGGGTGGACTCGCGCGTTGTATTAATGAAACAGCACCTTCTTCCTTGCCAAGTGTGGTCGCTTCTTCTTGAGTGCCGTTTTCAATTGGTCCAGCAACCTTTAAGGGTTACCTATTTGAAGGTTATCAACCATAATTACTCCATGGCTGTCCCAAAAAACTGTCGCCATCACTTTTCACTTTGTCAGAGCTGATTCTCCCACTACAATTCACTGCATTGACTGTCTCCGGAGTATGGTGATGGATCCAGGCTTTGTCGACAATAATTAATTAGCGTAATTAGCGGTAGGATTCTTTTTAAAACAGCTGAAGGGTCTCGTGCGACAGGTCCATTCGTACGCGCTTTTTGTTGATCGTCAATAACCACCTATCGGGCGGATAATTTTCTCATGCATAAATCTTCATGCAAAATCTTATGCACCCATTCAGTTGATATTCCACAAGCCTCAGCAATTTCCTTAATAGTTAATCGACGATATCTTCCGTTGAAACAGTTTTTAGATGTCTAGTACGTTCATCGTCAAAAATGCTTGTGCGACCGCGTTTGAACTCGGCCACCCAATGTTTCACGATTATAAATGAGGGCAACGATTCACCATACATGGAGTCTAACTCTTCTTTCACTTCCCAAGTTTCTTCCCCTTTCAAATAGAGGTACTTTACTTCTCGATTTTATCCATTGTTCTTAACAAACGTCACCTGTCAACTTTGGAAGTGGAAATTTTCATGGCAGCTTTAGAAAACCAGATAGAGGAAAAAGGTTCAATGCCAAGAATATAGTATCGATACGTGGACGACATCATTGCGATCGTGAAAACGGAGGAAATCGAAAAAACATTAAACGAAATTAATAAGATAAACACAAGTATCCAATTCAGCATGGAAATAGAGGAACATGGTAGGATCCCGTTCCTGGACCTCTGGATCATTAAAGAAAATGGAGGAATTGCATTTGATATTTACCGCAAGCCAACGACAACGCAGAGAATAGTACCTGCTTCATCTCACCATACAATACAACATAAATTAGCAGCGTTCCACCACATGGTAAATCGCCTCGCCATAGTACCACTTAATGCGCAGAAATACGACAAGGAACGGTATATAGAACATACGGCGGAGATCAATGGCTACAACATGGCCATGATACAACAAATGATCAGGAAAAAATTATAACGTAACAAAACATACAGCCAGACTACATTATTTAAGCAGGCGAAGGCACTCGAAAGCACTATAATAACAACGGTAACTTTTTCAGCGGCATTTTATAAAATCAAACGCGTGCTAAAAAATAGAGGCATCAAAATTGTGGGTACAGGACAAAACAACTTAAAGCAATTCTCGGAAGCGCCAAAGATCCAAAGAACCTTATTAAATTACTTTTTATGGAATTGTTTGCAGCTACATATAAATAAGTTGCATATTTTGAATAATAATTTTTCTGAAAAATTATTAGAGAAGAAAAATGTTAGAAGAAGGTGGTTTCGACGTGTGCACTAATTCTCCTCAGGCCATCACACTTAGATACACACCGGTGATGGCGACCACCATGCTCAGAGGTGAGGGAGTTAATTTTTAATTTTTCTACTTATGCAAACTCAATATGTTTTTGTATCTGCAAGTTATATTCAAGGTAAATTTCTCTTGTAAGTATTTGTATTAGCTAAACTTTTTTAATTGGATCATTTCACCCTTTTCACATCAATTTAATGTGTAAGTGTGATGGCCTGAGGAGAATTAGTGCACACGTCGAGACCACCTTCTTCTAACATTTTTCTTCTCTAATAATTTTTCAGAAAAATTATTATTCAAAATATGCAACTCATTTATATGTAGCTGCAAACAATTCCATAAAAAGTAATTTAAAAAGCTATCGGAGCCATCCGAAAGAGTGATCGATATCCGCGCGACGTTAGATAAAGCTTCAAATGTAGAGCAAATTTGTCGTATAGATTTACATTAAATTGATGTGAAAAGGGTGAAATGATACAATTAAAAACAGTTTAGCTAATCCAAAGAACCTCTGGGAGAAGAATGGCATATATAGGATAACATGCACGGATTGCGGAAAAACTTATATTGGACAAACAAAGCGGCTAGTAGGGATCAGGGTCCAGGAACACATCAGCGAAGTCGTAAGCGCTCGAAAAAGAAATAAAGCACGTTCAGAGACGAAATCAACGGTGGCGAGGCACGCAATGGAGGAAAACCACGAAATAACGAAGGACAACGTCGAAGTTTTGAAGGAGGTGTCAAAACAGCGGAAGCTCGACGCATACGAAAGCTGGTATATTTACAACGAACCACAGGAAAAAAGAATGAATGTAGACGTAGGTAACTGCCGGTCATCTTTATTTTCTTTAATTTATCAATAAGCCACTTAAAAATTCTTAAGTTCCTAATTATGCTAATTAACTTTATTTCTCTAAACCCTCCTAAAGGATCATTTTGTTAACTTGCTAATTACCTGTAATTCTTTATCCGCTTAATCCTCTTAAAGGATCACCTGTTTAAATTTGGAAGATTTATAGCTAGGGTAATTACCTATAATTGTTAAACCCCTTAATAGACCATTTAGCACGGAAAAATTGTTACCTGTAGGGAAAAAACTTCGATGTATAAAAAAGGACTGTAGATTGCTTATAAAAAAAACACTTGTAGAAAAGCACTGGAGAAGAAAGGACGTTTCTTTTGAAACGCGCGTATGCAATTCATTACAAAATTAATATTCACCTAATAAAACGGAAGATTTTCTTTTATTTAGTATCGTTTGGAAGGCACCATGTGTTTTATACTGATCGGAATGGCTTGAAATTTTTATGGCATACATATGTAAAAGCCATCCATTGGTTGGTAAGAGAACTTCAATGTACCATGGCTTTTTGCAGGTAAGGCCGGAAACTTTTCAAATGACTCTCGTATTTAATTGCTAATTTAGATCGAAAAAGTTTACAGTATTGTTTCTATGTTCTAAAGGTGTACGTGATATTTTATTTTTTAATATTATTAAATAAAGACAAATGGTTTTTAAAGAATGTGTGCTTATTTTTGGTGGTAGTCTTTTATTACATAACAGCCTTTTTTTCTCTAAAGCAAATGGAAAAACATTCAGAAATATCGATTGAGCTGTCGGAGTTAATTAAAAAATATTTTGGAGAAAAACCTAAGCAAAAAATGGCGTAACAGTTTGATGAAGCCAGACCAGTGTCTGGAATGTTATAGCAAGCTATAAAAAAATCCCACTGGCATCACCAGCCGGAAAGGCAAATTTCTCGTAGGTACCCTTATTGTAAAAAGCAAATAATCATTTTATTGGACTCCCTTTTGAAAGTCAACCACTATTTAAGTACAAGTAAAAGTATCAGAAGAGCCTACCTACCAGAAAGGTATTATAAAATAATTAGTAAATCAAACAACGTCTTCTGAATTTCAAAATTGGGCTCACACATATATTCCATGAATTGAGCTTAAAAAATAATGTATGGTTATTATGTATTTTGATTTGCCGCCATTTTATTTTCAGTCTGTTGACCTCAATGTTTGAGTAGTCATGATAACATACAAATGTTTTAATCTTCTGAATTTCAAAATTGGGCTCACACATATATTCCATGAATTGAGCTTAAAAAATAATGTATGGTTATTATGTATTTTGATTTGCCGACATTTTATTTTCAGTCTGTTGACCTCAATGTTTGAGTAGTCATGATAACATACAAATGTTTTGATCTTCTGAATTTCAAAGTTGGGCTCACACATATATTCCATGAATTGAGCTTGAAAAATAATGTATGGTTATTATGTATTTTGATTTGCCGCCATTTTATTTTCAGTCTGTTGACCTCAATGTTTGAGTAGTCACGATAACATACAAATGTTTTAATCTTCTGAATTTCAAATTGGGCTCACACATACATATATTCCATGAATTGAGCTTAAAAAATAATGTATAGTTATTATGTATTTTGATTTGCCGCCATTTTATTTTCAGTCTGTTGACCTCAATGTTTGAGTAGTCATGATAACATACAAATGTTTTAATCTTCTAATGGGTGGTTCAACCATAATGCACGGTGTTAATTGTGAGTAACACCTTAAGATCAAGTTCCTCGCTCAACTTAATTTGACATTTCTTTGTTTCAGTGTGTCGTAAAGAAAAATGTAGTAATCGAGCAGGTACCAATTAATTTTTACGTGATTCACAGCAAATTAATGTGGACTTTAATTGAAATATCCTCAAATTTCAATACATACAGCAGCTGTGATTGTTTTATGAGGCAGTCCCACTTCTCCTTCATCTATTGAGATAATCTTGCCATAAGGATGGGATACTCTGTTTTCCACCGAAATTTCAAAGAACGGAAATGATCCGTACATTGTTTGCAAAGGAATCAACGTTTTTTTACAGTCCCGACAAGACTTGTAGAGTCCCTTTAGAAATGATGGTGCCGAATATGACATGGCTGACGATAGAAGTTGAGAAATAAATTGGTCCAACTGAAGAATTTCTTTATACTCGTGATATGCCTTAAAATTCCATTCTCCTTGATTATAGGCATAAAAAAAAATATGTTTCGAGTATTCCTCATCGAACTTACCACATGCCCATTTGTAAGGATCTTGACAGGGATCGACACCCAGATTAGCCCATATCAGCATCTATTGGATTGCATCCAAATACTCCTTATCGATGCAATCACTAGCTGTCATATAATATGGTATTCTAGGCCGCAATGCAACTAGGCAGATGATTATTATAAGAAATATGAAACATAAGATAGTGGCAACTAAAAACGGCAATCGAGCTTTTTCAGGCATTTCCAAACGCGACATTAATGCTGCATAGGCTCTTTTTGTCTCTGTTCCTTGTTGAGTATTTTCATTCGCTCCCGGCATATTTCCAGCTGACTGATTTTGCCGTGATTCAAAGCTTCTTTTGAGTGGTCTGGCCTCTTCAACATTGCGATCCGCCTTGCTGCGACTTCCTCTGCGTGGCTCTCGAAATCCATTCTTTGAATCATCATTCAATTCAGTATTATTTACGTTTAGGCTTTCTGATTACCACCCCCCCCCCCATTTCGAAAATTTCACACAATCTTTTTTATTGATACCGCAAACTTGACTAGCCGCTCGTTGACTTCAACAAACATTAGCTTACGAGTATTAGCATCAAATTCAACTTATTAACCGATAAAAATCGCATTAAAATGACAAATTATCAGTTAACGATCACGCGACGGCAAGAACAAGGTGCGACCCAGAGTAGATATTAAAAAAAAAAATGTTAATAGAATAATGCTGAAAGTGCACGCCAAAACTATTAAATTATCTCGATGAGATGAGCATCATTGGATGGAAGATGATCGTTAATTTTCTAACCGCATTCCCAACACTCCAGTTTAGCGCTCTTAATGGTAAAGTTATGGTTATATAGCACTTTCAGGAAACGAAAAACAGCAGCAGGGCTTGGGGCAATGTATTCCACGTTTTTGCTTTTATGCAATATCTGCCGGCGAAACGAACGATTATCTTATTGCACTGGCAATTACCACGTTGAGTCAAACGACAGACGAACGATTAACGCACGCTATCTCGACGAGAACAAAACAAAATGCACTCGAAACCGGTTACGCGTCACTATTAGCGCGCTATCACCTCATGAATTCTTTTTGGCTAGCACGTTTGCTTTGCACCTTAAGAACTTGCACCGGGGAGTCTACTTCAGATCGTCAAGCAGCGAGGTTCGGTTCGAGAAAAACAAGGCAGATGGAACGAGCGGGAGCCATCATGCAAAGTTAAATGGAACGTGAAACGTGAAGAATTCTTGCATCTCGTACGCGACCGTTTGAATTTCATCAGAATGTGATGCGTTACCAGTTTTTCGATTTGAGTCCCATTGTTTGTGTTGCAAGCAAAAAGTGTGTACTTGATTTTCCTAACTTTAGCGAGGATGATTCCCCCTTATTGTGCGTTTTTGCCGTAACTCCCTCGATCTGTTGCCATTTCGCCGTTATTCCGTCTTTACGGTGCCCTGCTGCCTAATGAACACGCGGTTGCGAATGAAAAATTGCGGGAATTCTGAGACTCAAACTGAGCAGTTGATGGATACATTGGAAGTACATCGTGTTTAAAGGAAGAGGAACTCTGAAAGAACATTGGATTTTACAAACTGATTTCCATGCATATTCTTACGACATATATGATAAGTCATTGAGTGATTCACGCGCATTAAAAGAGCATTGTGCAATTGTTCTGTGCACCACTTTGACCCGAGTAATATACCGTAACTTCTTGTTTGCCCTGTTTTGTGTTGAAAATAAACAAAATTAATCGACTCTAACAAATTTACTTCTTATATGCAAATTAAGGATCGAATGCGTGCAAAGACCGTGTAGAGTGCTGATATATAATGTTGTGGTTCTGGGAAAAGGACTATTTGATTGGGTTCGAGTGCAATTATTGCTACAAGTGCACTTCATCGCGGCGATAAGAAAGGAAGAAGAAAACTCGTTTGCGATTGTTTCCTTTTTCATGTGTTTGGGACGTGTTATTTGTGGAATCTTTGCGGTTTACCATTACTTTGGTTGCTTCTTAGTTGACATAACTCGCAACTCACCTCCAGACGGACCTGTGATTAATGTTATCCTGGCAATTGGAACATCGATTCTATGGGAAAAATTCTCGCTGACTTGGCATATTTTATTGTGTTGTGTGGACCGTTACTTGCAAAAATTGACTTCACGGAATATTTTGATGTCAAGGCTGTTTCGTTAGCAACATATGCTGATAATTCTTTAGTGACCGTATCTGGTGATTCTGATTTAACTTGCTCTGCCAATAATTGTAACGTAGAGGATTATCATAATTTTTTTGTGAGTGTCCCAAGCCCAGTACTTAATTAATATATCTGTAAATGTTCAGTTTGAAAGCCAGGACTTACGCACCCCACCTCGTCAACGAGCGCTCGTCGTTGGAAAGGCTGGGTAAGTACTCTTTTGAATGATTTAAAATTTTTTTGACAGACGTTCCAAATTTTTTTATATACATGTAATGTTTTTATACATATTTCAAATCTTATATGCACTTTACTTTACCTCTACATACAATAATGGGCTTTGGAAACACAACAAAAATTCATAGGGACGGGGTGTGACATACTTTTTGAATAAAGGAAATGAATCTCTTACATCGACATTAATAGAATCACACTTCCGTTCCCTTGTTCCCCTTTAATTCTTTACATCGATGTTTAAATAGTAACAGAAGAAGATTAGATTTATTAGTAGTGTAAATCATTACGATCGAATTCAAACTTGATATTGCTTGTGCTTGAGAATTTTTGTATCGATCTTCAATCTTGAAATTATTGCGTGAATAAAAATACAAATGAATTTGTAACTTACAAATGAAATCGGTCTTTCCTTTCCGATAACTCTGACCGAGTATAGGACCCGGTACGACGGCAGGCTGCCCCCCTAAAAACATGAGCCAGCCACCGGGTACAATTTAATCCTTTTTAGGGTTTTGTACTAAAATACAAAACCCTATTGCAATCACGACCTGTGTCCGTCTGTCCGTCCGTCCGTCCGTCCGTCCGTCTGTATGTCACAGCACTTTTTCTCCGAAACTATAGAGGCTACAGCCATGAAACTTTGTAGAAAGGTCAGAAGTGGTGACCTCTTGAAAGTTCAAGGGTGGAAAAATTTTTCAGAGGCGTTTAAGGGGGGTCTCCCCATATAGGGAGGTGACCCCTCAAAAAAAAAATTTCACCATTGGTAGTCGAGTAGGGTGTCGTTGGAAAGGTCTCAATGAGATCTTTTCCAAACAAGTTTTAAAATTGCCTTATAAGTACCCAGGGGGGCAGGGGAAGGGGAAACGTACGAACTTTTCGCGTACCCCCCCCCTCGCGATTGGACACCTTCCATCCGAAAAATCTGAAAAAAATCATGAATGTAGGCCTTTATGAGTACAACAACAATAAATCCATGAGAAGTCAAAATTCACTCAACTTTGTTAGTAATAGTATGATTTATCGATTTTGTGTTTTCTTGAATAAAATCTAAACGGTACCTTTAAACTCATCAAAATTTAGCAAAGAGATGACTATTTATAAGATTGATCTTTTCTGAAAGTTTCATAATGATCGAATGGTATTTGACGAAGTTATAGCGATTTGAATTTTCCTGTATTACTATGGAGCAATATGCCCTGTATTACTATGGTAACATATGGCTATGGAGCCATATGCGCTTTTTACCGACTTAGACACTACAGCTTTGCTAGAATTTGCATGAAAATTTCAGGAGTGATAGATATCATGAAGATGAGTACATACAATTGAAACAAGTCGAAGAGGCAGGAGAGAGCTCCTAGCTAAAGGGCTTTGTAACCATTCTAGGATTCGAAAAAATAGGCCATGAATCGATGATTACAGTACAGAGGAGTGGCCCCTGAAAAAAAATTTCATGAAAGATAGCCGATATGAGTATCAATTGAAAGTTCTCTATGAGAGCTTTTCAAAACAGTTCTTAAACTGACAGTTTTTGCTTCAGTGGGGGCACAGGGAGGGTGGGAATGGAAATACATGAAAAATGTGTTTCCTCCCTCGCGAAAAGACACCCGTGATCTCAAAAATCTGAAAAAATTATCAAAGGAGATATTTATGGATATAACTATAACGAATACCTCAGAAGTCAAAATTCGTTCAACTTTGTTAATAATAGTATGATCCTCGAATTTCAAATTTTCTCCAATAAAATCGTCTTTGACATGTTTCATGATTTTATTCGTTGCTGGTTACTGCATTTTGTAAGTTAAGTACAAAACCCTTCTGACATGAGCATAGGTCTGTCTACCCAACTTGTTTTTTCTTTGTTTCAGGTGACATCGCGGGTTGAGTGGCCCAAGCAGAGTGCCCCTTTATGGCATAGCGTTATGCAATCGAATTGTATAATTCTATGGCATAAATTGGTCACCGGGGTACTCCCCTTCTGATGGGAAAGTTTATAGAAGTCAAGTTGTATGAGTTTTCCACTCAGAAGAGGAATACCTGGCCACTGCAACAAAATATGGATTTAATTCCGGTTGGGTGGGTGCGAAGGGGCTCCATCACCACCCGGTAGCCCTTCTTTCATTTGTGGGCCATGAGCTTCGTCGGGTAACGACAAGGTTATCCCAAGTCCGCCTTTTTTTCAGGTTCCACTTGTTCTCGGAACAAATACTTTCTCTCTCGGTGTAGTTATCTACACTTTTTGCGACTTCGGTCGCCTCGTGATAGACTGACCACAAAAATGGTCCCGCCCCCACCCCACGACACCGCAATGCTAGCCTGCCAGCGCATTCACGCGTCCCCAGACGAGGGCATTCTCGGCAGATATCTTCATCTTCTTCTGCCGAGGCAGCAGAACATCGCTGCAGTCCTTTACGGACTTTTGAAACTCTCTTAATTCATTACAAAAAGAGGTTTCCGTATGCAATTAAATAAATCAGGTTTTGCATTATTGTTGATGTCAATTGGAATGCATTTCCGTTTTTTTTTTAAATTTGGGAATTCAGTGGAAGTTCGGAAACCTTGCGGCTTATGTTTGTTGAGCGGTTGTTCTCTATTGAGGTGTCAACTAAAAGTGATGCATTTGATTTAATATTGATCGCTGCAGATAGTGAATGTGTTATTTGAGCGGAAATGATGAAAATTAAAAAAAAAAAAATAAACAAATAAATTAGAAAAACATAATCTATTAAATATTAGAAGTAAAATTGTATTTTGCATGATAAAAGTCCACATTCATATAAAAAGTGCGGGAAGACGAGAAAATAAAGAAACATTTAAATAAAAATAAAACTGGATAACGTCAAGATAAATATTATATAAATGATATGTAATGTTATGTTCTAAGATATTGTGAACTTTAAAAAAAACAAAATGTTATTGCCGCTTGTATTGAAGAAATTTAAATATGAGAAAATCGTTTTTTTTTCTGCATCGTTCTAAGAGTTAGAGGCCTTACCCGCCCCAAACACGAGCGCTCGTTAGAGGAGAACTGGGTAAGTACAATTTTGTTTCTTTGTATTTATCAAAACGTAATATTATTTTTTCATAATTTTTTTTAAATTAGATTATAGGGTAAAGATCTTCCGATTCCAGAACTTACGAAGCGAAGTTTGGGATAATTCTGTTTATGGTTGATTGATAAAGCAAAAAAATTTATAAAAATGTTTTTTTTTTTAATAATAAATTAAGAAAAATCGAATAAATATAAGTAGATAAATTAAAAAACAGTTTCGGTCTTTCCACTTGCATGGGACCTTGACTGGGTATGGGACCCACCACGTTCGCTGGCTCCTACACTCATGAGCTAGCCATTGGGTGAGCTCGCCCCCTTTTCTTTGTCGTTACAGGTGCTCTGGTAGGGTAGAAAGGCCCTCCGCTTGGGTTTCCCATTTATGTTAAAGTGCTATGTGATTCCATCATATAGGAATTCAGCATAAATCTGAAATGTTCATATTTTTCATTTAAGGGAAAAATTCATGCGAACTATGTTTGTATGAATTTAGTGGAAAATATGCGGCCACGTGTACGATTGATCTTGATCCGGATGGGGGAGTGCGAGGGGGCACCGTTTCCACCTAAATGCCCCACTCTTATTTGGGAATCATAAGTAATGAATGGTAAAGACGAGATCCTTTCGAGTCTGGTGCGCATTCACCAGGCTCAGTCTGTTGTTTTGTCGAGGTAGCAGACCATCGCTGGAGTCCTTTACGGACATTTACATTCCTTTCAATTCACTACAGAAGCCTAATTTAATTAGTTGCAGTTAAAATTTTTTGATATATTTCTTCATTTCGAAGTTATAGCGCCTCAAGTTCTGAAAACTGTACGGCAACAAAAATGCTGTGAGCCACTGTTAGTTAACAGACCACTATGCCGTTGTGTAATTTGGATTATATGTAAATTTTAATAGAGATGATTAATTTTTTCCCAATCAATTGATAATATTTATTATTACTCATTTAATAAAATATTATATTGTTTTTCCAAAAGATTTTTTTGATTACAGTATTTTCTAAATTTAGAGTATCAACTGCATTATTAACTTATTAAAAATTATTTTAATGCCCGGAAACACACTTTACGTTTTTATAAAATTTATAATGATGATAAAGTGTATTAAATTTTTATGTTGAATGAAGTCTAACGTGCAATTCACAGCACGAGTAATATGGTGGTATGTAACTTCTCGGCGAGGTTGAAACAATGTCATCTTGTTTGACAATACAAACATTTTTTTAGTGTGGTAGTGCCTTATAAAGGATAGTGCGTGAAAGCGGCCACATGTTTGGGTAGGCTGTTCGGAATTACGGTCCAAACACATTTTGAGAAATAACTAGTTGACTTAAGTCGTATTTAATGCGCTAAAAGATCACATGATTAAAAAAACTCGAACTGGAACATACATCGCTTTAAAAATGACGGTTATACATTTCTGCCGCTGAGACTCATGGAAAAGTCAAATACTGATATGACTTGAAAAGATGTAGTAATCGAGCAGTCGCCTAAGTAAACTGCTCGAAAGCCTTCCTAACACCTATCCGAAATTTTATGTATATAGTGTATATAATATTCTTTATTAGAATGTATGCGGTACAGAGGCCTTATAATATACAGGGTGGGCCAGAAAGAATTGCGAATTTGAAAAAATCATTAAAAAAAACTGAGTACAATTCACATACAAATTTTTATTTCTATAAAAATCGACATCTCGGAAATTCATTTCTTAAAAATAATGTCATCCAGGTATGCACCATCCCGCTGCAAACATTCTTCGAATCTGACCCTCAAATTGGTAAAAACTCGTTGGCACATTGCACGGGGAATAGCTGCTATTTCTTCCCGGATATTGGTCTTCAACTGGTTAATCGTGGCTGGGTTATTGGTGTAGACTCTACTTTTTAGGTATCCCCATAAAAAAAAGTCCGGTGGCGTCAGATCCGGACTTCTAGGAGGCCATGCAATGTCATCTCGGCGCGATATCAGTTTCCCAGCAAACATCTCGTTTACGACCGCCAAAGAGGCATTAGCTGTATGGCATGTCGCGCCATCTTGTTGAAACCATGTCACACGATTATAGGCTTCAAATTGTTGCAGTTGTGGAAAGAAAAAATCCCTTAACATGGCTATGTATCGGTCAGAATTCACAGTGACAGATTGGCCTTGTTTTTTCGAAGAAGTAGGGTCCGATAATTCCGTTCTTGTTGACCTTGGGCGTCCTGCAGGCTTCTATTTGAGAGTCGAACCAGTCTCTTCGAACTTTTTGACCCACGATCGAATCACACTTTCTTTCGGACACTGATTTAGGTCATGTAATCCAAACTCACGCCGAAATAAACGCCGAACAATAGCGCACGAATTGTGATTTTTAATAATGTTTAACGCAGAATGCACGTTGCGCTCCGGTGAAGTGATCCATCGCGACTAAATTTCCGAGAACCGAGCTACTTAACCCCACCACCCGCGCAGTCCCCTCTCTAAAGCTTCAAACGCAAGAGTGTTTTTCAAATCGTACGCCTTTCTGGCCCACCCTGTAGTAGGTGTTCTAACAAAGTCATTTCACCATCGTTCGAACATTAGTTAAAACTATGCATATTATCAGCTAGAGGAAAATTTAGGCAAAAACCTCTACTGAACTTATACTAGCTTAACATAACTTAACTTTCTACTTATAACTAGCTAAAATCTATGAGGCTAGGTTACGGCCAAAAGATAGGTGGTAGCAACTGCTGATTTTCAATTCGCCAGGGCATGTATTAGCGGTTTGGGCGAGTCTTTTGCTTTCGCGATTAATTTGTCACGGCGCGATGCAGCGAGCTTACGAATTGGACTAACGCCAGCAAGGCTGTGTAGCTTTTCAGAAGAGAAGTGAAACGGTTTATTAAGTACCATTTTCAGGTATCTATTTTGGGTGATCTGAAGCTTTGTTACTAGATATTTAGAACATTGGATCCAGGTAGGTGAGCCGTATAGGATGATCGGTTGGATTGCCATTTTGACGATGAGGACTTTGTTTCTGGTGTTGAGGCGTGAATTACGATTAAGAAGGGGGTAAAGCGAAAGCACGGCCTTAAACGCTTTGGAGCTAATATGCTCAATATGTTTTCTGAAGGTTAGTTTTGTATCGAATATAAGTCCAAGATATTTAAGATCCTCGCTCCAAGGAATAGTTTGCCCTAAAAAATTTATTGGTCGCTTGGGTAGGTGAGCAGGCTTACGCTTCCTGGTGAAGAATATTGACTTCGTTTTTGCAACATTTATTTTAATTTTCCATCCATGATAGTATTGATAAGTAATTTCTAATGCCGTCTTAAGACTGGTAATAATGGAATTTGGATCTGCGCCTATGCTGTATATGCAAATGTTGTCTGCGAAAGCTGCAACTTGGCAGTTTGGTAAGGAAGACGTATAGATGTTATATAGTGATGGGCATAGGCAGGAGCCTTGCGGAACACCGGCAGTAATACTTTTCACTGGGGAAATGCTTTCCCCTACTTTAACCTGGAACTTCCTGTCAGTTAAAAGTGCTTGTAAAATGTTCAACAAATATGTGGGTGTGTTATATTTCTGAAGGTTATAGACCAGAGCATTATGCCAGACTGTATCGAAGGCTTTTTCTAAGTCTAGCGCCACCAAACCTACAGAATATTTATTGTACATCGCTCCTTTGACGTCCTTCGGAACACGGAAAAGCTGATGCTCTGTCGAATATTTGTTTCTGAAGCCGAATTGGAAATCAGGTAGGATATTATTATTGTTAGCTATTAAATCATTTAATCTTTTTGGGACTACTCTTTGAAAGAGCTTACCTAAACCTGGTAGTAAGCTAAAAGGACTGTAGTTGTCGGGAGAGTGCGGATCTCTTCCAGCCTTCAGAATAGGTATAACTAGTGCTTGTTTCCAGATGGATGAAAAGCAGGAGAGCCTAAGGCAAGCATTGAATAGGAGGCATATGAAGACTATTCCTTTTATGGGAAAATTTTTAAGTGTTATATTCGGCAGGCCATCGATACCTGGAGCTATGCCGTTTTTAACTTTTTTAAGTAAACCTATTAACTCTCTGGTATTTATTAATGCACCAGGAGGTAAATACAGGTATGTTTGGTTAGGTCGTTGTTCCAAAGCTTTAGCCACCATCATCTCTGCTAGATTGTTGCAGAACCTATTGGAGATATTATGGAACTGATTAAACTTATCTGCAAGTATATCTGCTTTTCCTTGATTGGAGTAAATATGCTCTTCGTTATTATTTATTATCGAATATGGTAACGTATGATATCCTATTTGAAAACCAGACATTCTGCGAGTTGCAGCCTAGATTTGATAGCATGTTGTTCCATCGGAAATTCCGGAGCACCTGAATTTTGTACTTAATTGCGAGAGTGAGGATATTAACACCAATTTTGAGAGACTTCATGCGGGTTTTTTGCCATTTACGCCGTAAAGAATTTCGTTTTCTTATTAGATTGTAGGTTTCTTCATCAAATTCTATATTATAAGAAGCTTTTGATTGTTTTGGGACACTAGACTCAATAGCTTGCCAGATAGTGTTTGCGAATTCTTCAATTTGCTCGTCACATACTGAAGGAGTATTCTTCAGTATCTTGCTGTTAATGTCACTCCTTCATTAATAAAACTCCAGAATTCAGACCATTTTGCTTTTTTATAGCAGCATTACTATTACTTTTCGTCGTTTTTAAGGAAAATATTACAGGTTGATGAGGAGATGAGAGGGCTTGTAAGACACTTAGCTCGGAGGGAGTAATATTTTTTTCACTAAGAACAAGATCCAGGGTGGAACCAACTTCACGTGGAGAGTAGAACGTAGGTTCTTTAGATAAACGCATGTAGACATTTGCCTCTCTGGTGAGATTAAATAAAATGTGCCCCATTTTGTTGTTTCGTGTGCAATTCCAATGCAAATTGTTTAGGTCTCCGCAAAGTAGAAACCTTTGGTTAGCCTTGCTTAACCATTTCAGATCTCTTCTGAAAAGTTCGACTTTTTCCTTGCTTAATTTCGTCCCAGGAAAGTAAACACCGTATAATTTTATATTTGGTTCTTCGATAATAGCGCCAATATTTTCAATTACCGATGTTGTACTTTTAGGCAATACAGAATGTTTAATTTTTCTATTGACGGCTATGGCTACGCCTCCGCTAGTTTTATCAACGCGATCATATCTGTATATATAAAAGTAGTGATGCTTAAAACTATCATTTGGCCTTAATCAAGTCTCCGTTATGACGAATATGTCTATATTATTTTGAACAGCGAAATTAAACGCTTCAGTATGTTTATTTTTAATGCTTTGTGCATTCCAAACTAGTACATTTAATTGTTCATCCATAAAAAATTTTTATGGATAGCTCCACAATGACATTAAACTGTGCTTGCTTTGTTCTACATTTACTTAAATTAGTAATTAGTTCATGAGAAATGGTCAGAAGAGATTCGGGTGAAAAGAGGTTGTCGCATAAACTATTTGTAGATTGTTGGTTTTGCTTGATAGCCATGCTGTAGGACATAGAGGGCTGGTTGTCGACTTAACTAAATTTTCCGACTTTTTTCCCATTAATGTTGCATCGCTGCTGTCTCGGTTTAGGGTTGGCGTATGTGTTGGAGCTTTTGTCAGCAAAGGCAAATTTGTGCTTGTGATATCGAAGCTGCTTGTAGTTCTCTGAGTAGGGATTGGGGAACTTTTCGAATTTTTTCCCCGACTATTCAGTTTTTGTTTCAGCTGTATACAGTCTATTCTTGCCTTGCATTCCAGAGAATTGGCGAAGTTTGCTTCTTTTTAATTGCTACAACGAATTACATTACGTTGCTCTTCTTTTAGCCTGCATTTGCTATAATCATGCTAACCACTACATATAGCGTATCTTGTGGGAAGATGGTAGTAAGATGTTCCATGCCCAAAGCGCATACAATTCCTACATTGTGTAGGGCCTTTTCGGCTGCTTGTGTAGAAGCTCCATCGCACAATTGTGTGCATGATCGCCTTGATTTTGTTTAACTCGGGTCATTTTTGTACCCTTTTCTGGATATAAGAGATAGTAACTGGTTTGAATAATTTAATATCAATAGCATTAATATTATGTTCTGTTTTGAGAATCTTTTTTAGCTCTTCAGGGGAAATTTTATGCAACCCTGTTAAAACTACTTTAAGCGGTCATAAATCTGCGCGGTGGAATGTGAAATAATTCACTTTCTTAGCTTTTAAATGTCTTCCATGGTCTCGTAATCTTCCAGATTGGTAAGGAGCCTCATACCAATTGACATTATTTTAATTGAAAAATTCGTTATATTCAATTCTTTAAGAATAGCGTCTATCGTGACGTGAGGCAAATTCGTAAATGTCAGCGTTGAGTTGTTGATCGCTTTCATTGCTATCTGGAAGGTGAGCTAACGGCAAGAATCTTTTGTAGCTCGATGAGCTGGATGCGGGAATTCGCGCCATTTTAAACTGTCACGGAAAAAATTACCCGCCGGGGAAGATTCCCGGCTTCTTTTCCTGCTTTGAACAGGGTAGGAGATTTCAGATGCACAAGAACTCAATATGTAACTTGAATTAACACCAAAAGAACGTATCCAATAAAGAAAAAGTTACTGTGAAACTCGGAATAATAAACACTACGTATTCACTATGTAAATGAAACGTCTGTCGAAAAAATAATAATAACAAGTTGGGTAAACAGACCTACGCTCATGTCAGAAGGGTTTTGTATTCAATTTACAAAACGCAGTCACAAGATCGAATAAAATCAAGAAACATGTCAACGACGATTTTATTGGAGAAAGTATGAAATTCGAAGATCATACTATTATTAACAAAGTTGAACGAATTCCGACTTCTGAGGCTTTTGTTATTGTTATACTCATAAATATCTCCCTTGATAATCATTTCAGATATCCATTCGCGAGGGAGGAAACATATTTTTCATGTATTACCCCCCTGTGCCCCCACTGAAGCAAAAACTGACAGTTTAAGAACTGTTTTGAAAAGCTCCCATGAAAACTTTCATTTCATATTATTTTAATTTATAATTTCAATATAAATCATAAAACATTTTTGATTATTTTTTTCTTTATTAAATTTAGACTTTGCATTATAGTTACATTCTTTATGAGTTTTTCCTTTTCCTATTATAACTTAAATTTTCCTATAATATTATTTTTCATATCTTAAAAAAATTCAAATCGGCAATTAAAATGCGGATATGGCAACATGCATGTATTGCATTGGCGAAGGCAAGAGTACAGCGGAATGAGTGGGAGGCTCGTCAACCGCCATTGCAAGAGGTCCCACAAGGTGACAAAGAGCAAGAAAGGGCGGTCTGCGCGGACGCCGTGAGAAATGAAAACAGAAACGCGGGGAGTTCGTCATTCGTTGTGATTGTGTCAGTGATTTGTTAAATCCCGGGAAATATTAATTTTACGTTTTCTCATTTATCGGCTAAATTCGGAATTAGTGTGCACCCTTAAAACATTCGCAGCGATTGTGAAATTGTTCCAAATTGGCAATCAAATAAAAAAATATGGTCAACAGATTCAAGTTCTTTGAAGTGGAGATAGATTTTCGTGGTGATTTAAGTAGTCACGTTTCGCGTTACCTTTTTCGTTTCAATTGAGCGGCTGCCAAGTGGGTGTGATTGAAATATATTATTCTACATACGAGGCACGTCCAGAAAGTAAGTGCACTGGTACACTCACAGTTGTAGGGAATACTTTTTCGACATGTTGGCAACACTGCCGCATAGCCTGACCCCTCCCCTTCAAAATGAGACCAACCCGAGGTTAGTGTGTTGAAAACTCTTGACGCAGTAGCATCTCTCGCGAAAAATGTCGATCGTATCTCCCGCCAAGTGCGAAATTTGCTACCTCGTTGCGAAGGGAAAAGCTCCGGTTGAAATTTATAATGAGGTGAAAAGTGTTTACGGTAATAAAGCTATGAATCGTACGAGTGTGTACAAGTGGTGGAGTTTAAAAATGGCCGTACTTCCGTGCATGGCGACCAGAGGAGCGGAAGATCTTCAATTGTGACGATCACAGATTGACGTTAGGTGAACTTTCTGCGATGTTCCCGCAAATCTCCAGATCCCTGATACACGAAACAATCACAGAAACTCTCGGATATCGGAAATTGTCTGCGAGGTGGGTCCCAAGACAGCTGACAGAACAGTACAAGTTGGATCGAGTGCAGAGCTCCAAAGAGTTTTTGGAACGCTGACGCTGAACCCTGACTTGGCCCCTTCAGATTTCCATCTCTTCACTTCCCTTAAGGTGCATATGGGTGGGAACAAGTTTTCAACGGACGAGGAGGTGAAGGGGGAGGTGGAGAAGTGGGCGAAAGAGCTTGCGGGAGACTTCTTCAAGGCAGGCATAAAAAAATTGGTCCCGCGGCTCACCACTTGCATCGAGAGAGATGGTGACTACGTCGAAAAATAACTTACATATGCACAAGTGTAACCAAGTATGTTTTTGTTTAATTAAATTTTTTTTGAACCCTACATAAATTGAGTACACTTAATTTATGGACGTGCCTCGTACATTATGGAGGATATCAATATTTGCAGCAACAAAACAGTTATTATAAAGTTAACTTGGTTCGCTGGCTGACTCTTTTGTGTTTTGCAAACTTTTTTCATTGCCTGGATATAATGAATTTGTTAAATAACATGAACAACCAAAAGAGATTTTTTGTTGTTGTGTGGCTTAATGACTTTTGAATTAAGCCCGCCTCTAAGGAAGTACTAATGGGTATAATTTTCCACGTTCTTAGAAGTACTTTATACCTGGTTTGATAAGGAATGGAAATCATTCAACGTTTTTGCAAAACCAAGAATGAATGCCAGCAATAAATGACTACAAATTAATTCATCGAACATGTTCCTCACAAAAGTTATTCTTCCAAGTGGTCTAATAAGCGATAAAGTGTTTTTTTTTCCCCAATTTTCCATATGTCACCCTCCCCAAAACTTTAAATCGGTTTTTCTCCCCTTAAACGTGCGAATTCCGGGTTTATTCGATTTAACTTAAAGGCTTAACCTTAACTAGTATTTTGGTGGTCGGAAAATATTTTAGGCAAATTATCTAGCATGTAGGAGGCGTAGAAATGGCTGTTTCTAGAAAACGTGCACTTTTCGTGCAGATTTCCAGGTTTGCTCGCTTACTGTGCCCGCAATTTTATCCGATTGTTAAAACTTTGGTGTCATCTTGTAGCTGCTTTTATGTAGTTTCCGTCAAATGTAAATATGCAGTACTTTGCATGAGAATACTAATTTTTATGACGTTTAGAAGGCATGGACTTTGATTTTCCTAAAAAAACGTCAATTTCCTTGGCAGATCTCTAGCATTGATCGTTCACTGTACCCACAATTTCTACCCAATTGTCAAAATTTCGGTCTCATTTTGTAGCTGCCAGTATATTCTTTAACATTGAAATGAGACAAAACATCGTATGTATATCATCTGCTTCCAATGTTTCAATCCGAAGATAGAAGATGCGAGTAAAAAGTAAAATAAAGCATCAATGTCATTTTGGAGTTGGTTGTGTTTGGAAGCATTTAAATTTTAAACATGGCGGCTGTTGTTTACGATCATAGTCCTCGGCATCATAGACGTATGTCCAATGCTCCTCATCTGCAACATTCAAACACTCTACCCCAGTCGCACTACTCCATGTCTAGGATGTAAGGTCCAAGAGGATGTCTGTAGCTGTATTAGTTCAAGGCTGTAAATTACCAATGGTTTGGAATCTATTTCAAACTGCTGTACTAAGTCATTGATTCCAGCGAATGTTGATAATGCGAACGACACGGAAATAATTTTACCGATTTATAGATGCGTGATTATTCTCTGCTTTGGACTGCTTCTTTGACATGGCATATTTAACATCCGATCTGATCGTTTTGTGTTCAACTGGACTGCGGTTGCTGCAACCACATTTGAAACTGCCCTTCGGCACCGAAATCAGATTTCTTCCATGCTTTTGATTAGTGTTGTGCTGTACGTTGCGTGGGCAGACTCTTAAGTCTTGATTTTTGAAAAGCTGAAGCCTTCTTTATACATATGTCATGAAAACTGCGCGTATGATTATATAGGATTTATTGAACAAATTGTATCGAATGCCACCAATCAAATCGAGCAGTGCATCGGACTTGACTGATTTTATCGATTATTATGATTTTGATAATTGTGACAATGTAGTATAACATTTTATACTTGTTAACAAAATTATTGTGTCTTCAATGGGGAAGATGAGATTAATCACCAAGCACTTCATAAAAATTCACACGTAACCACGGTATTCAAAGTTATACTCGTATGTACATAAAGATATGTACGTCTGCTGTGAAAATTAATTAGAAGACAAGTTTACATTTCTTGTTAATCTATTTTCGAGGAAATGTAAGTAACTGCATACATTAAAATGGTAATTTTACTCTAAAATTCAATGCTTTTCAAGAAATTCTAAAGAACTCTTTCACCACAAATAAAAAGAGGAACATTCGCAAAAAGATCTAAAATAATCCATATCCTGAAAGATCGTGTAACTTAGCAATTGGAAATATCTAATAGAATAGAAAGAAGCTTAAAAAAGTGTCGTTTAAAGAAAAACAAACAAAAAAATTTCTTGAAAAGGTCAGTCATTAGACTAGCAATAATTATGGCGTGATATATAGATAATTCACAATCGATAGGAATTCCTAGCGATCGCTTTTATTCGAAGGCTGTGATAATTTGCTTGTTTGCTTTGATTGCTATGTAGTTTTCATCAGATGTTGCTAATAAGATAAGAAAAATATTAAAATAAAAACATTTTAATTAAGTTAATTTCTTGTACATATACAGCTCATGAAATTGAAAAACCCGAAAAAATATGAATTTTCTTGGGTTAATCGAATTCACAATATAAAATATCAGCTTTGAAGCATTCCATGCTAAATACGAGTATATGAGGCATGATCTTTCTGGTAAAGGAAAAACCTTTGGAACATCAGAGTATAAAATTGAATTTTAAGAAACTGGTTTTATTATGGCAAGTACTTGTAACGTTTTATTTGGAATGACATATTATTAAAATTTCAAATTATCCCCGTAAAAGTGTAATGATATTAACTCATTAAAACTAAATCTGATGATATTCATAACATTAATACTCAATCAATGTAATGAATATCACCCAGAACTAATTAAATTCAATTGAAAATCATAACAACAAATTTCACTTGACTTCAACCAATATCAAGTGACCATAAATACTATTGTATAAAAGAGTATCAAGTGAACGTAAACACTGTAGAACGAAACACATTTGATTCACACCTTGAAACGTAACATGAATCTCATACGGAGACTCACTATGGAAATTCATTCACACTTAATGTGTGAACTGAAATCTCATGTTACCTTTTGGCAAGCGACACTTGAGACGTATGACTGAGTGAGGATGATTCATATGGGTTCATGTGTGGCATTTTGTGTAGTTAAGTGTTTCGATTGTAATTCGTAATAAATTAAGAATTGGGTCAATTTTGTAAAACTATACGAGTAATCTATGACCAATAAATTCTATATTTTATGTTTAGCTTGTAAAATTTGTAGAGCATAAAAATCGATGTAAGTTACAGAAATATATTCAGTTTTAGTTTGGACAGACCAGAAGGAGTTTATATTGAACCGCTGCGAGATCGTAGCGACAAATATATTATTATTGCTGCTAATCGTAGCAATTGTTATATTGTAGAGTTAGTAACCGTGGCGCTAGTGGAATTCAAGATTTGTCGCCAGAACTCTCTGCGGCCCAGCCGCTTGGTTAGGTAATAATTATTACAGACTTTGTCATTGAAAATTAAATTCTAACTTTTGTACTTAGAGAGGAACAAAAGAAGAAGACACTCAGACAAGAAATATTATATGGCGATCCTGCCCTACCGAACGAGGAGTTGTTTGAAGGTAAGGATACGGTTGACACGGGGACAACAGATGACGACAGAAGATTTATCGATGAAGCATTTGAAGAATTATTGAAGCGAGCAGAGGAATACAAACCTGTGCCGATAAGAAGAACAAACCAGCCTACACCACCTTACGTACCTACGAAGATAGGTACACCGGATTTAAGAGGACCTAAGCCACGCAGTATAGAACAATATCGAAAGAAGCCTGTCAAAGAGCAAGACAGTGAGGCAACGATTCCAAAAAAGCCTCGACCCAGAGGAGGTCGAAGGACAAAATTGAAGCGCCAGCGAGCAGAATTACACAGGATAATCAGAATCTTGGTTGGAGAGCAAAAGCGGCGATTGCAGCAGGAATTATTAGATCTCAAACCAGAGCGGAGATTCTGGAATAAACATGGGGAATAGCTGCTCAGTTCAGAATACTTTTGCGGAGCAATACCAGCAATCATTGGTTACAACAGGTGTATTTGCGGTAGCATTAATTATATTTTAATTCTACAATAAACATAACAAAAATTATGTTGTCAAACGAATTACATCGTATAGATTAAATTAATAATATCAAATTATCCTTACTTTTTATTCTTATTGAGAGGGCTTTAAGTTAGACTAATTTATTTTTGGCATCTCATTCTCTTAATTGATTTATGGAGCAATTGGAGCAAATCGTGTTTGAAAATGAAAGGACCTTATTTAACTTAAAGAAATGTGCAAAGAGTCTGTATACTTTTGAAACTCTTCAGGCAAAATTAGACGAATTAAAATTTACGAGAGAAAAATTTAATAATACACTTAAAAGTTGTAGTGAGATAGACTCTAGGATTTTAGACCTTAAATTGAAATTCAGGGCACAAGCATCAATTTTCGAAGGAGAAATTTGGTTACAGCTAAGCAAACAAGGATATTCCAAAGAAACTCATAAAGAAGAATCAATTAGTGAAGATTTAGAATCGAGTTTAACATTTCTTGAGGAAAACTTTACAATGGCTGAATTTAACTTAGAAACGGCTATGAAGTTGATCCCTGTTTTTGAGGGCAAACATAA
Source organism: Odontomyia ornata (assembly GCA_963969285.1). Taxonomy (NCBI): domain Eukaryota; kingdom Metazoa; phylum Arthropoda; class Insecta; order Diptera; family Stratiomyidae; genus Odontomyia; species Odontomyia ornata. The sequence goes on from OZ017739.1 coordinate 334,519,816, forward strand.
GGAATTAGATCCGTTCCTTAAAATCATAGAGATTTTGCACACAACCTTGTCAGCTAATGCAAAGATCAGCTTAATAGACTTTGATGTGAATGTGAAACTGAGTGCCACCGTCAGAGTTTCTTTGGCCAATACTTCCATTTCAACTTTTGACTCTTTAAAATCAGAGTAGCAGAATCGTTTCAAAAATAATAAAACTGTCCCTCAAATCCATACGCTTCTGAGCGGAACTTACTAAAAAAAATCTACCGTGAACTCTTACAAGGACAAGATTCTGAATTTGGTTGATGAACTAAATCAGCTGCAAATTCAAGAATGAGGCAGTCAAGTTTCTTCTAATGAAAAGAAGATAATAACGCAGATGAATGATACATATGCGTTAACCATCTTCAAAAACGGACTAAATGATCAGCTGAGAAGCACCCTTTTTTCAGCAAGGCCAAAAAGCTTTGCTGAAGCCGTGTCTCTTGCGCAAGAGTTGGAAAACGCAGAAACGCAAGCTACCAATAGCGTGATGCATTTCACTAATGATTCAGACAGGAAAAGTAGACAACAAGGTAACCGCAATAGGAAAAACAACAGTCAGAGATATAATTCAAATAAAAATGATTCAAACAATTATAATAGCAATTGCAATTATAATAACAGCAACAGCAATAATGGTAACGGCAATGATACAAACACTCGTTACCAAAATAACCGAAACAATGGCAATTATAGAGGCCGTAGACGTAATGGTAGAAGAAACAGTTATAGGAATAACTACAACGATAACTATGGTAATAATAACAATAATAGGAATGATAATAGTGAACGAAGGAATGTACACGTTGTTACCGATCAGGGAAACGTGCAGGGTTCCGGAGAGGATCGGCAGAACCTTCCGGATCAAAGAATTCAACACTAGAAAGAAAAATATTTAGGATCACTGAAAACTGTACAAATTTTGTAAGAATTTATAACTGTAATTCAGAAAGGTATTTACTATTTTTAATCGATACTGGAGCAGATGTGTCAATTTACAAGTAAAACATCTACTATAATTTAGAGAACTCAATAGAAACTAGTAATAGAATTAAATTAACGGGCATTGCTAAAGAAGTAACTACATCTTTGGGCACAGCATATCTAGATCTGCTAATTGGGGATCACAAGCTAAAAGAATCATTCCACGTTGTGCAAAGCAATTTTCCGATAAGCACGGATGGAATCATCGGTAGAGACTTAATGGTTCGTTGCTTATGTAAAATCGATTACGAGACGTTTACTATAACTTTTAATGTAAACGATGAAGATATCATACTACCAATGGACACATGAAGACAGGAAAATTCTCAAATTAATATTTCGGCCAGAACTGAGATGACTATCCCAGTTAATATAGAAGTTTCTGAGGATAGTATTGTCCTTAACACGGAAATTGAAAAAGGCGTTTTTGTAGGAAATACTATCATACCTGCAAAAGGTTTTCGGCACATAAAAATATTGAACACCAATGACGAGAATATTGTCATAAGAAACTTTTAACGTTGAAGTAGAACCGTTAAAACACTATGACATTTTCAAGTGGGAAAAACAATAACATACCAAAGATAGATTCAAGAAGCTTCAAGAGGTTATGAACAAAGATATTCTAGACAGACCCGCGATGTATGATTTACTTGAGATAGTAGAGAATTTTCAAGATGTGCTTCATTTGGATGGAGAAAAACTCGAAACCAACAATTTTTACAAACAGAGATTACAAGCCGTAGACAAAAATCCGGTTTATATTAAAAATTATAGATTGCCACAATCCCAGAATGAAGAGATCCAACAACAGGTTAAGGACCTTGAAACAAATGGCATCAAAGAACCGTCGATAAGCCCCTACAACTCACCTCTTTTGGTGGTACCAAAAAAGAGTGCAAATAGAAAGGCTAAATGGCGACTGGTTGTGGATTTCAGACGACTAAATGACAAGATAGTCAGCGACAAGTTTCCTTTGACGAGACTTGAAGACGTCTTAGACAAGTTAGGTAGAGTGAAGTATTTCTCTACGCTGGATATGACTAGCTCTTTTCATCAAATTGAACTTGAGAAAGAGTCTAGACCATTGACAGCATTCTCCACCAGTGATGGACATTATCAATTTAAAAGATTACCATTCGGATTGAAAATTTCATCAAACAGCTTTCAAAGGATGTTGACTATAGCACTTAGTGGCCTAAGTCCCGAAGCATTCCTGTATGTTGATGACATTATAGTATTCGGTTGCAGCATCAAACATCATAATGACAATCTTCGTAAAGTATTACAAAGGCTGCATCAGTACAATTTAAAATTAAATCCTGAAAAATGCCAGTTCTTGAGATCAAAGGTAGTGTATCTAGGTCATTTGATAACCAATGAGGGTATCAAGACTGATCCAGCTAAAAATGATACCATCAGGAACTACCCAGTCCCGAAGAATGCAGATGAAGTACGCAGATTTGTAGCGTTCTGCAATTATTACAGGCGTTTTATTCCTAAATTTGCTGAAACGGCGCAGTGTTTGAATGCTTTACTAAAGAAGAATGTAACATTTAACTGGACTGAAGAATGTCAGAATGCATACGAAACTTTAATGAGAAAATTGATAGAACCTCCAATCCTTCAGTATCTAAATTTCAACAAACCTTTCATATTAATAACTGACGCTTCTAACTACGCTTCAGGCGCAGTCCTATCTCAAGGAGAAATTGGCCAAGATTTACCAATTTCTTACGCGAGTAAATCTTTGGCTAAACACGATATTAACAAACCTTCTATCGAGAAAAAACTTTTAATCATACATTGGGGCATAAACTTCTTTAGACCCTACCTCTATGGAAGGAAATTTGTGGTTGTGACTGATCACAGACCACTGGTATCTTTGTTTACACATAAAAATCCTTCGTCAATACTTACTAGAATTCGTGTAGACCTGTCTGATTACGATTTTTACATTGTATATAAGAAAGGTAGTATGAACAGCAATGCTGATGCAATATCAAAGATCGAGCTAGACTCTGATACCTTAAAGGCAATGATACCTCCAGAAAACGATGATTCCGCGAAGAAGAAAATATTAGCTATTACCAGGCAAATGGCCTCTAAAAAAGAAATTCAAAATAAGATAGTCGACGACGAGAGCACCCAGACATCGATAGAACCTGATCAACTCTATTGTTGGGATTGCACGAGTTTGTCAGACGTCACCGGTATCATGAAATTAAAATTTATTCTGCGCAGAGAAAATAAAGTTTCTATTATACGTACAAAGGATCTCATAGAAGTGCACTGTAGCGATATATCTGATGTGAAACATTTGGCGATAATCCATATCCGAAACTCGTTTCGATTTTGGAGAAGCTAATGAGATTCGCGAATCAAGAATGCATAAATGAGCTCTCACTATCTTGTGAAGACATTATTTTTGAGTAATATTTAAAAGAATATTTAATATGTTGCAACATAAAACTAGTACGGAAAAGAAACTCAGAATCATGATATACAAATCACCAACTAAGGTAATAGATAAAACAAACCAAATGAAGCTAATAGAAGAGTATCACAACTCACCGCGCGGAGGACATCTTGGAGTTCGCAAAACATTGCTGAAACTAAAACAACGATATTTTTGGAAAAATATGAACTATATGGTTAAGACACACATAAGAAATTGTACAGCATGTCAGACTAATAAACAAGTAAGACATACGAAAGAGAGGATGGTTGAGACTGACATTCCATCAACAAGCTTTGGGACAGTTCAAATAGACACCGTAGGTCCATTAAGAGTCTCTAATAACTACCGATACATACTAACACTACAATGCAAATTAACGAAATTTGTAGTTGCTTTCCTTGTAGAAAATAAGGAGTCTTAAACAATAGCTAAAGGACTAGTAGAAGAATTTATATTAAAATATGGACACTTTAAAATGCTGAAATCTGATTTAGGCTAGGAACATGATACAGAATGTCACATCTAAAAGAGTTCAAAATCTAATTCATACAAACCCTATACACATAAGCATTAGAGACTTAGTATTAATCAGAAATGAAAACAGAAAAAAACATCAGCCTCCTTACAAGGGTCCTTTTGAAGTTGTAAAAATTGAGAATAGTAATGTAATAATTAATTTTAATGGGCTCCACAAATTAATACATAAGGATAGAGTAAAAGCATATAACTTTATCTCATAATGAACACATTTATTTATAAACAACTATTATTATTTTAATATAAAAATAAAAAGAATAAATAAAATATATAAAAACATAGATACACGTAAACATATAAAAATACATGTGCATAGAAATTCTTTTTTTTAGATTCGTATTAAGATATAGAACTAAGCTGAATATATTAACACTCATCTTGAGGTTTAGGGTGTAATAATATTAATTCAGTAAAACTAAATCTGATGATATTCATTACATTAATACTCAATCAATGTAATGAATATCACCCAGAACTAATTAAATTCAATTGAAAATCATAACAACAAATTTCACTTGACTTCAACCAATATCAAGTGACCATAAATACTATTGTATAAAAGAGTATCAAGTGAACGTAAACACTGTAGAACGAAACACATTTCATTCACACCTTCCAACGTAACAAAAATCTCATACGGAGACTCACTATGGAAATTCATTCACACTTAATGTGTGAACTGAAACCTCATGTTCCCTTTTGGCACGCGACACTTGAGACGTATGACTGAGTGAGGATGATTCATATGGGTTCATGTGTGGCATTTTGTGCAGTTAAGTGTTTCGATTGTAATGAGTAAAAAATTAAGAATTGGGTCAATTTTGTAAAACTATACGAGTAATCTATGACCAATAAATTCTATATTTTATGTTTAGCTTGTAAAATTTGTAAAGTATAAAAATCGATGTAAGTTACAGAAATATATTCACTTTTAGTTTGGACAAACCAGAAGGAGTTTATATTGAACCGCTGCGAGATTGTAGCGACAAATATATTATTATTGCTGCTAATCGTAGCAATTGTTATATAGTAGAGTTAGTAACCATGGCGCTAGTGGAATTCAAGATTCCTCGCCAGAACTCTCTGCGGCCCAGCCACTTGGTTAGGTAATAATAATTACAGACTTTGTCATTGAAAATTAAATTCTAACTTGACTACTTAGAGAGGAACAAAAGAAGAAGATACTAAGACAGTTTTATAAGAAAAAGCCGCAACTGTACTACATGTTAATTGAAGAAAAGTTAAAAATAATAATGAATTGCTGAATTTAAAACTCGATCTTTCCTTTCCTCTAGCCTGAGCGGGTATGGGACCCGTACCGATGGCCGGCCCCTCCACTGAAATGAGCTAGCCATCGGTCACGCTCCTCCCTTTCTTATTTTGTTATAGGGGCTCTTGCTGGGTAGAGTGGCTTCCCGCTAGCGTGCCTTTTTATGGTATAGTGTTATGTGATTCCATCACATAATACTATAACATAAATTGGCCACGTTTATATTTCTCATTTGATGGAAGTATTCATGCAAATTATGTTTGTATGAGTTTTCAATCAATGGGAAATATAGGGCCACCTCTACATTTGGATCTTGATCCGCTTGGGAGGGTGCGAGAGGGCACTGCTTCCACCTGGATGCTCCTCTCTTATTTGTGGGCCATAAGTATCTTCGGTAACGACAAAGTCTCTTAAGTCCGCCCGTTTTTTTCAGGCCCAATTTGTTCCTTGAACAAGCAATTTCAACCCTTAGTAGGTTATCTCGGCCTCTATACTAGTCGATCGGCATTCGACCGTTTTTAATTCGTGAATGCGAAATTTTTTTGTAGTGGGTCTATGTGCTGGGGAAAGAACCTGCCCCATGACACCACAACGCTAGCGTACCAGCGCATTCACGCGTCCTTAGACAAGGCCAATCTCGGGGGATTTCACCACCCTCTTTCGCCGAGGCAGCAGACCATCGCTGCAGTCCTTCACGAACATATATCTACCCATTTTACTACAAAGAGGTATCGGAATGAAGTTTTTAGTTCACATTCCTTAATACTAGTAAATACGAACTATTTTTCAAATCTGTGGCTTACTTATCTAATATCTATGTTATACTAATTGGGGAAAAATTACAAAAATATTTTCAAACTTACTTGGGTATGTAAGGATACTGAAGTCTTAGATTCCACTGGCGTTGCTTCAACTATACTATTACAATTCGGTGGTGTAGTAGTTCCATTCCTGCTAGTAGCTTGTTGCTGCAATTGCTGTTGTTGCTGCTGCTGCAGTTGTTGTTGTTCCTTCTTCCTGCGGCGTGCTTCTGACAATTGTTTAACTAAATTAAAACCACTGCTTTCAGTGGTTTTCCTACCTAATACTGGCGAACCATGATTATCACTTAAATTATTTGTTGTACTTCCATTATTACCATTTAATTTACTACTTGAGCTTTGCTCATTGTTATTGAAGTTGGCATTGTTTAAATTATTATTACTAGATTGATTATTACTACCCTTATTACCGAATCTATGTTTCCTAGTGAACAATGGACTGTCTGTAAAACTGCTATATTCAGTCTTGCGTTGATGATGATTTGGTGGATGTTGATCGCCGTTGCTCTTTACGAGACCTTTACCGTGCGGTGGCTTTGTTGTAACAACAGCTTCGATTATATTGTTATTATTGATGTTAGTTTTACAATTATGAATCGGCGAATTATTTAAGCTATTCGGTGATAATCTTGGCGATCTTTTGCTCGAAGTAGATGATGATGATGACGATGAGTTATCTAACTTATCAATTACTAAATTTTGTGAATTATCTAAACAACTAGACACTGAGGTTTGCATGTATTGGCAATTGCTGCACATTTCTAAGCTCATATCGGTTAATTTACAAGATTTGCATTTGAACTGAGTGCCTGATTTTTTAGGACTTTCGGTAATCTCTTTTAATTTAATCATCACTTTTTCTGAGTCCTTAGTAGTGGCCTTTTGGACAGAAAGTAAGTCGCATGAGTCCAAACTCTTAGATTTTCCACTCTGATGAAGCTTGGGCTTACGAAAGTCTTCCTGGTGGTGTCGCTTTTTCTTGTGAGGTTTCTTGTCGACCAACACCAGTCTTTTGTTGGGGGCTTCTTTTCTGAGAATGGATAAAGCAATGTCTGACGGAACCATTTCAACAGAATCTAAATATCCAACGCTACAACTTCTAGTGATGGAGTCTGGTACAGCTGGTGCGATCGAGGCTACTGTAGGGGTTCTCCTAATCTTGGGTTCACTAACGCCAGCTGGAGAATGGGTTTCTTCATCTATGTACAGCATATCTTTCTTTTTACTTGAACTATGCTTGTCTTTTGGTTTGTGATCTATTCTTTCTAGGTTCAAGTTAAGGTTAAGTGGAACAGGATTAACATGAGCGTTGGTGGATCGGCATTGATCTGACATAAGTGCATTTTTAACCTGAACAACATTACTGGTGTAATCATTGTTGCTTGAGTAGCTCATTAATGTAGTTTGACCTGCCGGTGGTCTATCGAATATAATATCACTGGGCGCCACTGCATTTTTAGGTGATTGCAACGTTGGCACAGATCCTTCACAACATAGCGGTGATATTGCATGTCTAGACTGTCCGCTAGAATTAGATGATGATCGACTATATTGAGTGACTAAACTAGTATAGCTTGGTCCTGGACGAGGGGTGTTCAAAACAGGTGTTTCGATGTTTCTTGGGCGGATCGGTTTATTGGTAGTTGTGGGTGCTACTTCCTCATGACCACTTTCAGTTGCTGATTCATCATCGTAAGACTCAACTCTTGCTAATGGACTTTGACCATTCGATTCCACTAATCGTGAGGTGGTTACCGCTCCATTCGCTTTTCCACGTTGCGTGAATCTGCCTGGCCTGGGTGACATTGGGGCTATAGGTGGAGATGAATTATCATTTGAACGTCGTGGTACTGGTGGACTAGATTTACTCTCAATTAGGTGTAGATTCTGATCCTCTTCATCTTCGGAAAATACATTCGGGTTGAAATTTGGGTCAGGACCCGTTGGAAAGTCATCTCTCAGTTCCGTTATAACTAATGTCATTTGCCGCGGCTGTAAATGTAGTAGTGATGTTTTATATGTGACTTGTCCTAAATTGGCTGGGACGGTTTTGGCAAGTCCATGAATTTTAAATTTTGTTCCCCAGATATTTGAGGTTACTTCAACTAGTTTCACTTCCTGTAAAAAAAATTAATGTGCATTATTATATCATAAAAAATAAATGAATTACCGTGAACTCACCTCTGGAAGTGTATCAACATACGCTAATTCGTCAACTTCGTTCTCAATATGAGGAACTTTATCACCATGACTATGATGTCTTCTTTTATGACGAGGTTTTCGTTTGCGTGGTGTTCTTGGCGATCCGCGACATCGATCGTCTAAATCACTGTCGGAGGAGTCTGTTCGACCACTTCCTGCTCCAATAGTAGAGTGACTAGAGCCGGATGAACTTTTTGAATCTGGTGAAAATTGTATAAAAGCGGATGATTCTGTGAAAGATTAAATGTACAAGTTTTAAATTTAATTATTTTAATGCGAAAATAATTTTGGGAAAATCGTTAACTTTTGATTCTATACTGAGCAAGTTAATGTACGTAACAGATAAAATATATTTTAGCTTTTAGGGTTTGTATATTCATATGAAAGCTGCAAATAGTATAGAAGCTGCTCCCCATATAATTCATGTTTAAGTAAGCCAACGATTTAAAATTATATTTGCAAAGTTCTTCAGGCTCCAATTTGGTAGATTAAATGCCACGATGGGGGCACTAAAGCTGCTTTTGATCTTCATGAGAATAAAGGTCTAGTGAACAACTGTTGATCTAGGGCATGCATTGAATTATGATTTTGCTTTGAATGGTTCGTATGCTGATGGTGATTTGGCACGAAGCAAATTAGAGAACAATTAAAAATTTATACAGGTTTTCTGTCAACCAGCAATTTATAAACAATCCACATTGCGTTCGTACAGGAATAATAATAATCATTATCATCTATGGAGCCACATATCAAGCCAGGCTTTGGTCTCCAGGATTAACCTTCTCCAATCATCACGGTTCTGCGACCTCATTTGCCAGTTGATCATTCTCAGCAGGAATATTCTACCAGTTTCTATCGTGTCTTCCTATTGAGTCCTCGGCATTTCCGCTACCTTGTGCTCGACTCTTTAAAGTTCTCTTGGGTAACATCCACAAAAGCGACATAGAATCAATGTAAATTCCTCCAAAAATTGCTGGACAGTGTCGTGCAATGACAGACTTCTTGAGCAAAAGTGGCAAAAAATATTAAAATACTTGCTTGCTTCACTTTAAACAATGAAGGCAGATAAATTGCAGATTTCGATTGGGTTCGAGTACCTGAAACTAGGTAAATGGGACTTTTTTTTGTTTTTTTTTTGTGGTTGAGAGGTAAATGCCGTTTGTGAACAGAGTGTGGGACTCCAATACTCGCAAGAAGGCGTCTGGACAACCCACTAAACACCTCCCATGTCCGGAACCCAGCCTGGGACCGTTTGACATATTACTTTGGGCCAGGTTTCGCTTTATTACACCGTTTTCTAGCGGGAGGGAAGAGGGGAAGAGGTAGTGCCAGACAAGCGATCCCCCAGCTTCAACGCCCCGCCTGCTGTGAGTCCCTTTTATCTTTTAGGACTGCCCGAACATAATGTGCTACCTGATTCCTTTTTTGTCAACCAATTCGAGCATCATTGTGACTATATTTTCCGGGGTGAGTTCTACCGTCTCCCTGTAGAGGGCCCTTGCGGCTTGTCCCATTTTCTGCACGCAAAAAATGTGTAACAGGCGTTGCCTTCCTCTCCTGGGCAAAACCAACAATCGGGGGACCGTGACTTCCCAATCTTGTGCAAGTTAGATTGAAAACACCCATGCCCACTCAAAAGCTGGGTCAGTCTCACCATGCCTTCGATTCGGCCAGGGTCTCACATCCGGGATGAGGCGCGCAGTCCACCTTCCCTTCGTGCAATTCACCCAAGACTGCTACCAATCGTTGAGTGAGCGCTGTCTCTTTTCGCGGGCAACGATATCCCTCGCATCCTCGTTTCGACCTTCATCAATTTACTTTCGGGCATATCAATGAGACATGCAATTAGTTGTCATTTTAATTCGTCGTACCTGTTGAGTGCTTGCGGCTTTTCCACGATGTCAGCTACATATTCCAAAATGTTGACATCCAAATTTTAAATTACAGAATTGAAATTGAAATTCCATTGCAGCTTTCGCAATCTTACCATCGTTGAAACCTCCGGCTCGTCAAACATTTCATACAGCACACGGTTGTATCGAATTCGCCATTGGTCCTCCCCCAGCCTTGTGCCGATTATTTTTCTCAGGACCCATCTTTTGAGAGCGTTCAATATGTTCGCGGATGCTTGGGTTAGGGTCCATGTTTTATACCCATAGCATAGCACAGGTCTTATCACAGATTTGTATACTTGGAGCTTTGTTTTCCTGTGTATGCAGCTAGTTTTCAAGACCGTCAAAACTGAATAAAATACTTTATTTGTCAGCTGTATTCTTCGACGTATTTAATCTCTCTCCGGTTTCCGTTACTTTGGCACCTAAATACACAAATTCGACCACATTTTCGATACTGTATTCGCCAAGTGTGATATTTTGTGTACTTCAGGTATTTTTTCTCGACTGCGTCATGAACTATATTTTATTCTCATTGATTTGTACCCCTACTAGTATTGCTTCACTGTCGAGTCTCAGTAAGAGTTTTTTGGCAGTTGTCAATAACCATGACAAAATTTTATGTCGTCCGTATAGGCTACTACTTGTTTTGACTTGTATGGTAATGTACCTCGTAAATCGACAGGTAGCTTTCTGGTGACGTTTTCAGAGTAAAATTGAATAGCAAGGGGGCCAGCCCGTCTCCCTGCTTTAGTCCGATATTTGTGTCAAAGGCATTGGTGAGTTGGTTACTAATGCGGACTTGGGAGATTACCGACGTCATTTTCATTTTGGTAACACGGACTAATTTGGCTGGGATACCAAAGCAAAGCATTATTTGGTAGAGTACGTTACGATCCATACTGTGGTATGCTTGCTTATGAACGTCTATGTTAAACTCTCAGCATATTTCAAGTACCTGCTTGACTGTAAACAATTGGTCGACCGTCAATCTACCTGCCCTTAAGCCACCTTGCTAGTCCCGCATAATACTGTTGGTGTATGATTTGATTTTCTGAGGTCTTTGAAATAATTTTGTACGCCCTACAAAGTAGTTATATGCCTGTATAGTTTTCGCACTGGAGCTTGTCACCTTTTTTGTAGATAGGGAGTATAATTGATTGGCTCCACTTGCTCAGCATTCTTATTGCCAAATGTGCTAGATGACTTTATGGATAGCTTTCTGAACACCGCTGCCACCATATTTTATGAGCTCCACTGGAATCTCAACGATGCCCGGCGCTTTATTATTCTTTCGGACTTTGATGGTGAAACAAACTTGATCCAGAATAGGTGCAGTCAATGGAAGTTCTCTGGGAATATCTATACGCTCCGGTGTTCTGGAGTTGTGCGGAGGATTAAGGAGGTTCTTCAAATATGATGCCCATCTTTCCTTAATACTGGTTTTATCAGCCATGATGTTGTGGACGTCATCACAGCAGAGCATGGTTTTTGGCTGATAGCCACGTTTTAGGGTTTTCACTAATTTGTATGCTTGTCTTGTTGAGATACTTCTCAATTGGTCGTCATAATATTTTCTTTTCTTAACTCTAATTCTGAGTAGTCACTTCAATTACAATCAGAAGCGATTTGTCTATATAAAGTGATTTGTCTTTATATTGTATTTATTAACACAAAAACAAAACTAATACACTTAATATTTATATGTGTTTACGATGGCACGTGTATTTTTTGGATAATAGCCCGAGTAGAAGTGAAAGAGTCAAGGTATCGTAATCCGAGTCTGTTAGGCTTCCACATGTAGATGGCGAGGTCAAACGTTCAGAGCTGCCACAGTATGGTGCATTGACGACATCTATATATGAAAACAAAATGTCAGTCAGTGAGTCAGTTCGTTCCCTTTTAATTCAAGTGAAAATTTCACAACAAGCGGGGGGTCACAATTCTGCTTCGGAGAAAGGTATACTGGGCTGAAATCTTGGCTAAATTAATTATGCGTCTAAATATACCAAACGAGAATAAAATGATGACAAAGTTTGATTTCTGCTTTAAAAAAATTTGCACTTAAATTTTCACGAAATCGGCCTAAAAGTTTATTGAATAAAACAATAATAAATAAAAGATTTTAAATTAACTCATCTTATGGAAATGAAATGACGGCGATTCTAAGATAAAATATGTGCAAATATGTATGTTTGTGGTACATTCCCCGCTGTAAGGACGGTTTGGAAAAATATTTAAGTAACGAAGCGAAACTTTTTGAGGTTTGCTTTCTAACTTCGAAATGGCGGCTGATCAAAGTTTGGAAGTTTGACAGCCTATGAAAGTCACCATTTCTCTTTAAGCTAAGTTTTCCGAAAGATTTTAATGGAACTTGGTATTTTGGGTCATTTCAGCAAATCCTTCTAACATCGAAAAATAGTGCAATCGGAAATTAAATAATAAAGTTGAAAATGCTAGCTGCCTACGTGCGGGGCTTCCAGTTCCCATCGGACGCGTCCTCACGTGAGAATACGGGCATCCTCAGACAGTCGCCCATTCAACCAGATTGACCATATTCTCATGCAAAACGAGCCACCACCAGCATTCTCGCCATACGCTCGTTCCATGGTGCTGTCTTTGATTCGGACCACTTTCTCATAAATGTCAAGTTCCGATGCCGCACCTCAAAGAGTAATGTCCACATACATGTCAGCGCTGGAAAATCACATCAATATATCTCCGCAAGCGGGAGGAAGTAATGATGATATCAGAACCATGTGGAAGATAGTAAGAGATGCGGTAAAAGAAGCGGTTGAAGAGGTCTTGGGGCGCCAGTCAAAGAAAAGTAGGAACGCCTGATACAATGTAGAATTCAAGGAAGTGGTAAAAAAGGAATTAGACATACATAAAATACATCCAGCTAACCAACTTGGGCCAAAGAAGAACACTATAACACCCTCCGACGACAAGGTGAAAAAAATTTACAGAAGAAAGACACGACTGAAGCGAAAACACGACCCTGCATGGTCAGATTAGTGTATGTCTCTATCAAACAACTAAGAGACAGATTTAATCCACAAAAAATCTTTATTGTACAAAAGTGCACAAGGAGCCAACATAAGTAACTCTGTTGACATTAAAACAGATGGCTGAAACATTTCCAGAAGCTATTCACAAGGAAGCTTTGTGAGGGTTGCTACAAGCCCTCATGAGGACAAGTGCTCAGAGCTAGACCAGCAGTAATCGGATGTCCGTCTCAACTGAACCTACAACACCAACCCAGTGGCGCAAGTTTTGGACGTACTCCGAGCCCTGCCAAGGTTTTATCCGGACGGAGATGATATGAAAGTTAAATTGGAGCGGTTCACGGACGAGTCTCACCTTGGCGCAACCATGCAAAGCAACTAAGTCCAAACCATCATATCTGCCAGCCCAAAGCATCAATTCAAATTCATTGCTCAAAGCGTAGTCCAGATTCAGTCAGGGTCGTTACCTATCGTCCTAGCAGGAACCTCACGGTAACCACCATATCCTCAGGCCCGTGGAGATGGCACTTCCCAAAGAATACTAGCCTCCGAGAGTATTCCCCCTGCGAACAAAGGATTAGTGCATAAATAATCAACAGTGGGCAGATAATCAGCAGTAAACAGCTGATTAGCAGCAGCCAATGTGATGCAGAATCCAAGGAGAACAAAAAATACAATTAAGGAGGTTGTTCTTTATTCAAACACTCAAGACGCCCGTAAGTATAGGGTGACTCATAACAAGTGCACACATTTTCGTCGAAAAAAACATAGTTTTTATAAAGATTGAGCTGTAATGTTTATTTATTATGAAAATTTGGTCCCTTAGAATTAAATATGAAACATTACTTCGGGCACATGTGCACCTCGTGCTGCTTTACAGACTACAAACGATGGTTGTAATTTTCGATGACATTTTCGCACATTTCCGGCGTTATTAAGCGTATGTTGGCTCGAATATTGTTTTTTAATGCTTCAATAGTCTGAGAAGCATCAGCGTAAATATGTTCCTTTAGAAATCCCCAAAGGAAGAAGTCACAAGGAGTTAAATCACACGATCTCGCCGGCCAATTTATGGGTCCATTTCGTGAAATTATTCGATTTCCAAACTTGGTCTTCAATAAATCGATTGTTTCGCGTGATGTGTGGCATGTACGGCTGATGTGTATGACACCATGGTTAGAATTGTAAAAAACCAAACTGTCATAATCTGTCAATATATGGACCTAAAGTTGGTGATAAATAAGAGTTGAGGCCCATTCACATGTGTACACTTGTTATGAATCACCCTTTAGTTGGTGAAATAATGATATTTTTATTTAATGAAAAAAAAAATAAATCATTGTATTTTGTACATTTTAATGGCGAGAATTTTTTATATAAAAATAAATTTGAATTGAAACTCGAAATCACATCAATATTATAACAAACGAGCCGGTCGACCGAATTCAAGCAATGCCCTTAATGTTAACTTGAACGACTGGTATGAGAGAAAATAATTTTTTTTCTGCATGTATTATTTTTTGTTTAAAATTTGTGAAAGCCGAGAGCAAGTGGAAATAACGAACAGTTAAGAGAGCCTAGCAAACCAACTTGATTCTGAGGCCTCAACAATACTTTTCCTACTTGATTTTAACTAATTGGTCCATTCTACCCCTATACAAAAGATGAAAGTGAAACTGCCATTAAAATAACATTACCTTCTACTTGCGGATCGAATATAACAAATTCTGGACGTATTTTAGAGATTCGTTTTCCCTTGAGTAGTGGCACAAGTCCTCCTAAATATTCCAAGTATAGTGTGTAACATGATCCGGCGGTTAAGTTAACATCATCATCGTGTCGAATCATTGTACAATGAAGGCGAGTTGAACAGATTGGAGGACGCGACACAAATTCTCTAAGATATTTGGTATCTGGAACACAACACTGCGAAGTAAAAATTAAATCTTTTTAGCAAAATGCAAAGTCTTAAAGTTATATAAATACTCGTAAAATTAAAATTTTATTGAATATTTGCAAATGAATTCACTTGCCTAGTTGACCAGGATGGATCTGTAAAATAATGATTACATTTGGCTAATAAGAGGGGGCACGCGGATTTTTGCAGAAACAGTTGTGGAATAACTAGTATAACAATAACTGACCGATCCTCCTACTCAAAAAAGTCGGGAACATTGTTGAATAAATCGAAATGTTTAAAAATTATTAAAAAAAACTCAATTTTTTTCCTACTTTTCTCACTTCTAACTTGAAAACAATTCATTTTATAGCAAAGTTGAGGGGAAATAAAGCTGTTTAATTAAAGTTTCTATTAGATATGATTGGTTAAAATTTTTAAAATTGTTTACCCTTGCCGCAAAATAGCAATCAATAAATTAAAAAAACTAAAAAAGCCTATTTCATTTGATTTTTTTCACCACTTAAAATTCACATAGGGCTTTCACAATTCGTTAGAAAAATCTTTATATACATAGTTAAACAGCACACAAATTTTCATCAAAATCTATTCAGTAAATTTTGCATAATAATTTTGCAATGTAAATTATTTTGAAAAAATTCAAAATGTTTAAAATCTTGCAAGTCAGAAACTAAAACATAAAGAAGTCAAACTTTTTTCACATATAAAAGAGCATTCCACCTATTGAATGCACTTTATAACATTAAAATCGGACCATTAGGACGGCCTCAGGTATATTCTAAAATTATAAAAATTGTTTTTGATAATAAATAAAACGAATATCTCGTTACTATTGTTTCAAATTAAATTCAAACAATGCGTTGAAAAGGGCTGTAAAAGATGCTTCTTAAAAAAGAAAAATCTCCGTTAGTAGCACCAGCCGGAAAGGTAAATTTCTCGTATGTAGCGTCAGATTTAAAAAAAAATTTGTCTAGCCTGTTATTCGAGTTCTTACTGCAATTTTTGTAGCACCGCGTTGGCATTTATTACCATAAAAAGAATTTGCCGACGTTCATATTTAGACATCCTTTGTAGAGGCGCAAATATTTTGCTAATAAAATTGAGAAATAAAAAATCTGCAGATAATAAATTGTTAAAAACACATAAATACAGGTTTCGCCCTTCTCACTTTTCTTGTTTACACATTATTCAGTGGTTACCACGCAAACTTGTCGGCTTAAATAGCTCAAATAGTTAATTTTAAAAGATTTCCATAAAAGTTCAGTCACTACTTGCGTTGACATTAATGTATACATTTTTAATTGTTTTCTGAACCATTAGGGGCCCCCATTTTGAACCTAAGCGTTTGCCTTTTGATTTCTTTTACATATATCAGTCGTTTAGTGTCAACCGCTGTACTAAGTCTTATTCGAATTGGAGTTTCATTCTGAACAGCATAAAAATTTCCGAATTTTTATTGGAAATGGCTGCTAAAAATATTGAGCTATAAATTTTCGACATATTTTTTGTCATCCGATTTGCATAATTTTTTGCGTGTTAAATTAACTTGCCTTAATATCCTATAATTTCAAGTTTCATCGGAATCTATGGAGAAACTTGGCTGCTAGAGGGCTTCAAAAAAAAATTCACTCTAGACAGGTCAACAGTATTCAGTTTCTAGTGAAAATTGCAGCTAAATATGTTAGGTTTGAAATTTTCGACTTCTTTGTTTTTCATCCGAATATAAGTGCAAACATCCATAATCCCAAATTTCGTCGAAATCCGTTGAAAAATATGGCCGCTAGAGGGCCACGAGAAGCTTAAAAAACCACCTATTTAAACTTGCACATGCATGATCATCAAAATGAAAAAATCTCTAGATCTGATCAATTTCTATCTTAAAATATACTCGTACATCGGATTAAAATGGTTTCATATACATCGGACTAAAATTACGACTTTTAAAATCCTTTGAAGTTTTGAGTTTCAACTAGCCGCCATTTTGTTTTTTGTGACATGACCTCCAGTTTTTTTAAATAATTCTTTAGATACTTATAGTTTTTTATCAAACTAACGAAATTCATAAAAATCTGTTGAAAGCTTTGGTCACAACTGCAATAAAATTTTACGCGTTTTTTGACCTTTCAGCGACCGCCATTTTATTTCAGACGGACTGACTCTTGATTTTTTATTGTGCGATTCATCACACACATCAATTAACCTTTGTACAAAATTTCATCCAGATCGGAGCTATACTTTGGTCTGTTTTTGTCCTGCCGATATAGCTAGACCACAAACTAGATATTTACTCAATATACCTTTCCTGAAAATTTTTTGAAAATCGGAGCAAAATTGTAACCTCTAGCGTGGTCACAAATTTCGTTATATCTCATACATAAAGGGTGGTCCAACCATAATGCACGGTATTAATTGTGAGTCACACCTTAACGTCAAGTTCTTCGCCCAGCTTAAATTGACATTTCTTTGTGTCAGTGTTTGAACAATTCAATCATGGAGAGGTATACAATTGAGCAGTGCGTTAAGGTTGTAGAAGCCTTTTACGAAAATGGAAAATGGGCAGATCAAAATGCATTTCGTGCACTTTGTGATTTTTTTTGGTTAGCATAATCGACCAAATGCGTCCACGATCGGGAGAATTGTGCGCAAATTTCAGCAAATCGGGTCTGTAGAAAATGTGAAATCACCTGTGCACGCTCGCCCAGTTCGTCTGCGGAAAACATTGCTGTTGTTCGCGATAGTGTGGCAGAAGAGCCGTCAACCTCGACTCGTCGTCGTGCCCAACAATTGAACATCTCACGAATATCACTGATGCAAATTTTGAATAAAGATTTGAATTTTTACGCTTACAAGGTTCAATTGACTCAAGAGCTGAAGCCTACTGACCATTTCAAGCGTCAGCAATACGCTAAATGGTTGGTTGGACAGGCAGAAAGGAATGGTGACTTTACAAAAAAAAATCATCTTCAGCGACGAGGAACGCTTTCACCTCAGTGGATTCACTAACAAGCAAAATAGCCGCATTTGGGCAATGAGAATCCACGAGTGATTGTTGGAAAGCCGATGCATCCACAAAGATTGACTGTTTGGTGCGATTTATGGGCTGGCGGCGTCATCGGGCCGTATTTCTTCGAA
This sequence comes from Odontomyia ornata, assembly GCA_963969285.1. NCBI lineage: Eukaryota > Metazoa > Arthropoda > Insecta > Diptera > Stratiomyidae > Odontomyia > Odontomyia ornata. The sequence continues at coordinate 334,538,062 of OZ017739.1, forward strand.
AATGAGGACGGCAAAGCAGTTACCGTGAATGGTGTTCGCTATTGCGAGATGATAACGGACTTCTTGTGGCCAGAAATCGAGGTTATGGAGCTGGACGACATGTAGTTCCAACAGGAAGGTGCCACTTGCCACACAGCCAACGAAACAATGGCTCTTTTGCGCGAGAAGTTCAATGGCCGTGTTATCTCACGTTGTGGCGATGTTAATTGGCCACCACGATCATGTGATTTGACACCGTTGGATTTCTTTCTCGGGGGATATTTCAAAGAAAAAGTGTACGTCAATAAGCCAAGAACAATTTAAGAGCTGAACGATGAGATAATTCAGCATACTAACAACATTGAGCCTCAATTATGTCTCAGAGTCATTGAAAATATGGACCATCGGATAGAAGTATACCACCGTAGACCTGGCAAGCATTTGGGCAATATTTTATTGTACACATAATTGTCATAGATCTTTATATTATACTTAAAAAAGTTAACATAATTCTCTGACAACTTTTTGTTTTATTTACAATTAACATCTATCGTTTTGATTGGACCACCCTTTATATATATATATATATATATATATATATATATATATATATATATATACATATATATATATATATATATATATATATATACAGATATAAATATATATATATATATATATATATATATATATATATATATATATATATATATATATACATATATATATATATATATATATATATATATATATATATATATATATATATATATATATATATATATATACATAAAGTGAACTCCGCAATCAATCCCAAGAAATTAACTTAAAAAGATCCTTCATGGCCGTATCACTCGTTCACGTTTATTCGATACCAATTGTCTCCGTTTTCTGTTAATTATGGCAAAAAGCTTTCGTGAAATAGTTAAATAAAAACTAAACTATGCATTTTCATGTTCATCTTTAAAGTTATGATCAGTTATAGAAGGAGAAGTATCGTCTATTTAGGCCGCGATTTTCCTCGGTCTTGAGTATGGAAATCACAAACTTTAGATTTCTGGGCATATAATGTATAATATTAACCAGAAAGTATCGAATCAATTTTCAAATGGCAGTTAATTGTATAATTTGCAATCTCTTAATCCTTATTATTTCTTTGGGGAATTTTGTAAATCTTATATGTAAAGTTTACGTCTGAAGATGTGCGAAGGATCTTATAATAAGTTCATCATTAGGCGAAGAATGAATGCGGAAGAGAAAAGCATCGTGAAATTTTCCCCAATGAAATTGCTCTAAATCATATTGAATTGTATTTATGCTCATTTAGAAATGATTTATTGGTTATTTTCCGTAGAAATGATTGACTAAAGTGTACCGTTTATGTAGAAAATGAAAGATACTGATCATTTTTATCATTCGTCACCAAGGAATCAGAATCTTCATAAAATCCTTGAAGACTGCAAAATAATTGGCATTTTTCGTAGGATGGATCATTAAAATTCAATTTCTCGACATCAGTGTATTATATTGAACTGTAAATCTACAGAGGCCTTGAGATGATTACAATTCTGTACCGCTACATTTTAGTTCAATATGTTGTCCTTCATCTCTACAATCAAAATCGTTGCACGCGTCGATCAGTTATGCTGAAAAATCGGGGTGAAAGTCGGAAATTTTTTAGTTTTAACGGTGAAAGTTCTTTACCGTTCATCGAATTTCTTGTCCTTTGAATGAGACGTAAAAGGAAAAAAGACGAATCATTTGCCAAAGGCAAGGCTCTTTTATCTCTCTCCGTTCAAAAGTTATTCGTGAACATGCATGAAAAAAAGCCAAAAAAAAATAAAGGTGATGAATTGATAACCTTCTTTCCTTTGAAAGTCAGTTAAAAACGACATTGTCCAATAAAAATAAGAAACACGAAAAAAAACTTGCATAAAAGGATTGAAGTTATATTGATTTTGAATAAGGTAAACTTGGTTATTCCGGTTGAATTTTTTTGATCAAAATATTAAGTGAACGGGAAAAATTAGAAGTCTTCTTCTTCTTCTTAGCACTACAGTCCCTCTCAGGCCTTCGCTTCCTACAAATAAAGCCTCCAACTGTCTCAGTCCACTGACCGCGCCCTCCGATTCCAAAATCCAAGCAGCGATGAACAGTCTTCGTCGACCGAGTCAGACCAGCATTTCCTCAGTTTTCCCTCTGGTCTTTGGCCTTCAGTTCTCTCAACGAACACCTTTTTGGGTATCTGTTGTTCGTCCATACGATTCATGTGGCCAGCCCATTGCAGCTTCCGCAATCTTATAGTCGTTCAGACCCCCGGTTTGTCAAAAATGTCATACAGCTCATGATTGTATCGAATTTGCCATTGGTCCCCGTCTAGCTTCGCTCCGATTATTCACCTCAGGACCCATCACTCAAAGGCGTTCAATATATACGTTGTAGTTTCATTCCGGAAAAATCAACAACTTCTTCTTCTTAGCACTACAGCCCCTCTCGGACCTTCCCTTCCCGCAAACAGCACCTCCAACTGTCTCAGTCCATATTGACCACGTCATCCTATTTCAAAATCTGAGCAGCGATGAACTGTCTTCGTCGGCCACAATCTTACAACCGTTTAGACCTCCAGCTCGTCAAAAATTTAATATAGCTTATGCTTGTATCGAATTCGCCATTGATTCTCGTCTAGCCTCGCTCCGATTATTCACCTCAGGACCCATCACTCAAAGGCGTTCAATATATTTGCGGATGCTTGGGCTAGGGTCCATATTTCACACCCATAGCATAACACAGGTCTTATCACAGATTTGTATACTTGAGACTTTGTTTTCCTGTGTTTGCAGCTGGTCTTCAAGATCGTCAATATTGAATGAAATATTTTATTTGCGAGTTGTATTTTTCGGCGTATTTCGTCTCTTTCATTGCCCGTTTTCATTATTTTGGTGCCTAAATACACATATTCGCTAACATTCTCGATACTGTATTCGCCAAGTGTGATATTTTGTGTATTTGAGGCATTTTACCTGCCACTATATTTGATGAGCTCCACTGGAATCTCATCGATGCCCGGCGCTTTATTATTCTTTTGGGCTTTGATGATGGAACAAACTTCATCCAGAGTTGGTGGGGCCAACGGAAGCTCTCCACAGACATCTATAGACTCCGATGTTCTGGAGCTGTGTTGAGGATTAAGTAGGTTTTTGAAGTATGATGCCCATCTTTCCTTAGTCTCGGTTTCATCAGCGAAAATATTGCCGATGTCATCACGACAGAGCGTGGTTTTGGCCTGGTAACCATGTGCCAGGCTTTTCACTACTTTGTATGCTTGCCTTGTGTTGTTGCTCGCTAAACTTACATCTATACTGGTCGCCATAGTATTTTCTTTTCTTAATGCTAATTGTCTTATTCGCTACTCTTCTGAGATTTTCATAGTGTTCTCTCTTCGTCCTGGTTTTCCTACCAACTTTTGCTTTGTACGCCTGATTCTTTTTGTCAAACGCATTCTGGCACTCATCATCAAACCAATCATTTCTCTTGCGCCGGGCTTGATATCCGAACGTTTGTTCTGCCACGGTCCTAATAGCCGGTTTCACTTCCATCCAGAGCTCGTTGCTCGTCTTTAACGATGCGTCTGATAAGATAGGAGCCAGCTGTTTGTCGAGGGTCTTCGTGAAATGTTTGGCCACAGACGCTGTTTTTGAGCCTTTCGATGTCAAATTTTTGTAGCGGGCTGGTCTTCACCGGATACGCTTTTGACATACGACATCGATAGGTTAATTTGATCTTATAATGATCTGAGTTACAATTGGCTCCTCGATTTGAACGGACGTCAAGTATGCTCGAGTTCCAACGTTGTTGGATCAGAACATGATCGATTTGGTTTTGTGTGTTACCATCCGGTGATACCAGGTCATTTTATGAATGCGTCAAGATGGGAAGTAAGTCGAACGTATCACTAGATTTCTGCCACATGCAAAGTAAATCAGGCGCTGGCCGTCGTCGTTTGTTTCATCGTGGAGGCTATATCCTCCAGTCATTCCGCGATGAGATAGCTCATTGTGAAGTCACCCAGAATTATTTTGTGTCATTTGTGGGCAATGAGTCGACCAGTTTTTCCAGGTGATTGTAGAACGTTTCTTTCATATCTTCGTCCTTTTCTTCGGTCGGGGCGTGCACATTTATTTGCCTGATTTCGAACAGTTTCGCTTTTATACGGATCACACACAACCGTTCATTGACTGCCTTAAAATCAATGACGTGCGATTTGAACTCCCTATCCACAATGAAGGCCACTCCAAACTCTCGTTTTCCAGTAGGCTTCCCACTTTTGAATATTGTGTGTGTTTCCAATTCGTTTTCTGGATTGCCAGTATATTTAATTGAAATTGACTGGCCTGTTTTAAAAGGCCCTTAACAGCGCCAGGGTAATTGAGTGATCTTACATTCCAGGATCCATTAGAACAGTGATCGGAATATTTCAAGGAAGAGTTGGAGTGATTTGAAAAAATAAATTAAGTGGCCGTTTATTCATTTTGTTTTCATTTAGAAATAAAAATTGCAGAATTAATTTTCAGTGCTGCCCCCTTCCATCAGTTGCAGAACACTCCGTAGCCAGGAAAGGGGTGAGTAATCAACATATTTTTTTTTTCTGTTCTATTATTATTATTCCTTTATTATTTTTGCATTCTATTTTGAATTTGCTTTTTCCTTTTGCTATGTAATAATTTGGTTTTGGTTTGCTTAGCATCATATTTGTAATTGTTTCGGTTTTATAAAAAAGGTGGGTTAATTTGTTTGCTTTACTTTTGCGTTGAATGTTTTTTCTTCTTATTTTAAAGAAACGGCCATATCCATTAAAAAAACAAATTTTTCATTTCTCATAATGATCCTCTCCTCTCCCGTCCTTTCGCCATCGTGCTAAGTTTTTATACGTACGGTGGCCCCGGGCAACCCGCGACACGGCTGAGCGCTAGCCGGCCTCAGCATGCCATCCCGGGTTACGCACCCCTCTGCTAGAAATTAATGTCTGCAACTGCAAATGTGACCGGTTTTATCTCACGAACCAATGCACATTATTCAACTTTTGTCTTTTTTAGGTCTTTGTAAAAATTTTTTTAACAAAGACCTACTAGTTTCGCGACCTGTCTGTCCGTGCGTCACAGCTGATTTTCTCAGAAACTATAGAAGCTAGAATGCTCAAACTTGGTGAAAAGGTCAGAAGTTTTGATCTCTCAAAAGCTAAGGCCTTAACAAAAATTTAAAAATTTTGTAAGGGGGTCCCCCCTTATAACGAATTTGTCCTTAACATTTTTTTTTTAATTAATGGTAGTCGAGTGGGGTATCAAACGAAAGGTCTAAAGGTCTAGAACTTTTAGAATCTGAAATAAAAAAATCATTTTACAAATTAGGGGGTCCAAGGGAAGGCCAAATGTACCCAAAATTTGTGTACCCCACCCTCGCGATTGGACACCTTTCAGCCAAAAAATCTAAAAATTATCACGAACGTGGGCCTTTATGAGTACAAGGGCAATAAATACCTCAGAAATCGAAATTCACTCAACTTTGTTAATAATAGTATGATTTGTAGATTTTACATTTTTGCCCGTAAAATCAAAACGGTTTTGGTTATCGATTTATCGATAGTGCCCTCAGGCCGGGGAACCAAACGCGTCCCCAGGGTTGCAGATAGGGGCAGACCTTTCTCGAAAGGTTCGCTGCGAATAACCAATAAGCAGCCGTGGACAATGGTCGGCAGTGAAGGGAGAGTCTCAGGACAAATACCTGAGTGTCAATGATCTTCACTGTGACATGACGAAATATATGGCGTCATCAATTATCCATATATCCTGGCAGTAGGTAAAATGCTATGGGAACGGAAACCCAGACAGAAAACCAAACTATGCAGGTCCACAAGGGGAACCAAATTACGGTGCAGGGGGTCGGATCCCCAGTACCGGCGGCAGAGGGTAGTGAGCGAGCAGGCTCCCGGCCGTCGTCATCCAGCGACTGCAATGTTATAGAAGTGGTGAACTTGGCTTCTGTAACAGATATAACTACAAGCAAACAGGACGCTAGCACGGAGAACCCTTTCAGGCAAAAACCGCTGTTGGCAAGAACACCGATAAAACAAGTCACCGATTGCTGGGGGAGGCAGCAAACCCCAGAAACACTGTCAAAGTCAACATCACAGGTTAAACCATCGGAGACAGACGACAGACGGACTAACGAACGAAAGAAAGCAGAGTGCGTTGTGCAACCTGGCATCATTGCGCCAAATAACACAATCGCCCTTGACCGCGCCGAAGAGGAGCGGCTTACTCGGAAAGCGGGGACTATCGTTAAACAACTGAGGGCTGCCTGCGAAGTGCAGAAGAACATAGGCAAGAGTGTCAGGAATGGCATTCTTGAACTGGAGGAGCTTTTTGGCCGCATAACGCACTACAGACGGAGGTGGCTGGCAACCGAAAAGCACCAAAAAGACACGCTCTCCCTCGAGGCATCAGTGGGTCCTAGCAGCTGCAAAAGAATGGCCAGTAGCCCAATTGAAGGCGACCGTGAGAAAAGGAGGAAGGACGAGACCATAAGCGAAGCTGTCACTCCAGGCGAAGAGTTTCATGTGGTGCGAAACAAGGCAGCGAAAAACGCGGCCCAAAATCTGCTCCTAGAAAAAACAGACAAAGAGCTCAACCACGAAAAGAAGAACAAAGAACCCCCCGATATACCGCAGAAAACATAAAGCGAACCGCGGCGCAAACCCTTGCGAGAGGCACTGCTTATTAAACCCACTAAGGACCGAACCTACGCAGATGTCCTCCGTGAAATTAGAGGAGCGGTCAAGCCAGACGACACCAAAACTGCCATCAAAGTAGTTCGACCAACCCGCACCGGTGGCTTGCTGGTGGAATTCGGGCCAGAGGCGACAAACAAAGATGCATTCCGTGACGCGGTTCAAAAGGTTCTTGGAGATGCGGCAACCGTTGCCTCGCTCGAACCAATGGCCACCCTGGAAATCAGGGACCTCGACTGCGTCACGGACAAAGCTGAAGTAGAGAATGCCATTAGGAGGGAGTTCCCCAGCTTAAGTGAAGTCAAGGCAAGATTGACACGTGAAAACATAAGGGGGCAACGCATGGCTATTTTCGAACTAGCTGATAAAGACGCCCAACCTATCTTAATTTTGCCCCTGGCGAAGGGCAAAATTAAGATAGGTTGGGTGATCTGCAGGATACGGAGAAGAGCGATCCCTATCCGCTGCTTCAGATGCCTCGAATACGGACACACCGCGTATGGCTGTAGGGGACCCGACAGGAGATCTCGGTGCTACAAATGTGGTGAAACGGGGCACAAAAGGAAGGAGTGCACGAACGAGGTAAAATGCATTCTTTGCAAGGATGCTAAGCTAGCACCCGGCGACCTCAAACATGAGCCGGGGACAGGGAGATGCTGGGTTTTCAAGGAGGCACTAACTAAAGCCAAATCGATACTCAAATGATCCGTATCCTGCAGGTCAATTCGCACCGAAGCACAAACGCCTAGGACCTACTTGAGCAGTTTGCGAGGGATAAGAAAGCTGACCTCCTGTTGCTGAGCGAGCAACATCATAACAAGGACTCGCAAGCGTGGTACCCTGACGAATCTGGTACCTCGGCCATCTGGGTTCGAGACAGCGCCCGCCTTCAGGTGCAGGGCCATGGACGCGGGGATGGTTTTGTGTGGGTGCGGTGTTCAGGGATAACATATTTCAGTGTTTATCTGACGCCTAACGAGGCAATTCCATCTTTTCGAACGAAACTCGATGCCCTGGAGGACGCTGTCTCGAACACAGAGGGCCACATGTGCGGGGGAGACTTCAACGCTAGAGCCATTGAATGGGGTATGCCACAATCCGACTCAAGGGGAAAGCAAATCTTGGACGTGGCGGCCAGAACAGCGCTTTTGGTCCTAAATACTGGTAACACTCCTACTTTCCGCCGCTGGGGTTGCGTAGGAACCATACCCGATGTGACACTCGCTTCGGAGTCCCTGGCACCTAGAGTACACAACTGGCGAGTACTAGAGGACTACTCGGCTAGTGATCACCAGTATATAGCTGTTGAGATTCACGACGGTGCCACTCTGCGTGCATGTGCCCAAACTTCAATCCTCGGATGGAGGACTGGGAGGATGGACGTTGAAAGGTTCGCTAACGCGCTTACGGCAGGCGCACCGTTGCTGGGAGCTCCACCAGGGAGTGGAGGGCCTACAGCCAAGGACTTGGTGAACTCAACTATGAGAACCATCATAACTGCTTGCGAGTCTTCCATGCCCCGTCGGAGACCCCGACACGGTAAGCCTCCAGTATACTGGTGGTCAAACGAGATCGCCGAACAAAGAAGCGAGTGTCACAAACTTCGCCGAGAGGCCCAGCGGGCGCGAATACGGGAGGAGGCAGACACTAGGCTAGCAGCATACAGGTCCGGCAGGAAATATCTTCGCAGGCTTATTAACAAGAGCAAGGCCCGATGCTGGCAAGATCTCGTGGACGATAAAAATAGGGATCCGTGGGGCCTAGGTTACAAGCTGGTCATGCGAAAACTTGGTGCCCAACGGAAGCCCTGCTTACATGAAGCAGAGAAGATGGACGAGATTGTACGGGCACTATTCCCCACGCACCCTGTCCATATCGATTCAGCTCATGCACAAACACCAATAGAATGCTCACCTTTCACAATGATGGAACTGGAGCAGGCAATTCTATCCATGAAAGCGAGGAAGGCACCGGGACCAGATGGCGTTCCTGCTGAGGTTTTGCGGCTTGTCTACAAGCTTTGTCCTGACTTGTTGCTCAGTATGTTCAACGCTTGCCTTTACGAAGGTGTATTTCCGGAACGCTGGAAAGTGGCGAGGCTCGTACTGATCAGCAAGGGGAAGGGAAATTCCGAGTTGGCGTCTGCATACCGCCCGTTATGCATGCTAGACACAGCTGGGAAAGTGCTCGAGAAACTCATCAAGGGAAGACTCACTGACGCGGTCCGTTCTGCCGGGGACCTATCTCCACGGATGTATGGTTTTAGAGCAGGTCGCTCCACTATTGACGCGATAGCGGAAGTAGTGAGCGCGGTCCAAAGAGCGGAGGCTCAGTGCCAGTCAAACAAAAGGGTTGTGTTGCTCGTGACGCTTGACGTCAGAAACGCCTTCAATTCCGCAAGATGGGCGGATATTCTGGAAGCACTGGAAAACTCTTTTCAAGTTCCAGAATATCTGACGCGGATTTTGAAGAACTACCTGACAGACCGGAGCCTGCTCTATGAGGCGAAGGAGGGTCGGCGGAGGATAGAAGTTACATCGGGGGTTGCACAAGGCTCCATCCTTGGCCCAGACCTGTGGAACATGATGTACGACGGGCTACTGAGAATCGAGCTGCCGGATGAGTCGCGCTTGATCGGCTATGCAGACGATGTCGCGGCGCTAGTTGCGGGACGCACTGTTGAACAAGCGCAACTCAGACTGGGTATGCTAATGCGCCGAGTGAGTGACTGGATGACTGCTCGCGGGTTCAGCCTAGCTTTGGAGAAAACCAAAGTAGTCATCTTGACAAAGAAGAGAATCCCTAGAGTAAGGATGATCAACATTGGGGAAGCACTCGTTGAGACTAAACTAGCAGTCAAGTACCTGGGCATTTTGATCGACTCGAAGATGCGTTTCTCCGAGCAAATCAGGGCAATAGCTGACAAGGCTGCAGCGAGTGTTTCGGCTCTCAGCCGGCTTATGGCCAACATAGGGGGACCCACCTCATCAAGAAGGAGACTTCTGATGAGTGCAGTACAATCTGTGCTGTTGTACGGATCGGAGATATGGTGTGAGGCTCTTAACAAGGGGCTGTATCGAAGGCACTTGGCACAGGTGCAGCGACGGGGAGCGCTGCGGATTGCATCTGCATATCGGACTGTCTCGGAGTCGACAGTGCTGGTCATCGCAGGAGTGATACCCATTGCCCTCCTTGCCAAGGAGCCCCGCAGAATCTACCTGCGGAGGAACGAATGCGACAGAGATGCTGTCGCTTACGAAGAACGAGAACGCTCACTCAGTGATTGGCAACAGTCCTGGGTGAGCGATACAAAAGGTAGGTGGACCGCACGCCTTATTGGTGACCTGAGGCCGTGGCTCAATCGAAGGCATGGTGAGACTGACTTCTATCTAACTCAGCTACTGAGTGGACATGGATACTTTCGGTCTTACCTGCACAAGATTGGTAAGTCACGGTCTCCTGACTGCATATTCTGTGCTGGAGAGGTCGATGATGCCTACCACACATTTTTTGTATGCAAGAGGTGGGAAAGGCAGCGCGGTGACCTCATTGAGGAAATGGGAGATCTCTCTCCGGATGAACTCACTGGAGAGATGCTCACATCCGTTGACAAATGGAACTGTGTGGCACATTACGCTCGGGCAGTCCTTAAGATAAAAAGGAAAATATATGAGCGCCTGCAGGCGTCCAGGGCGGAGGGGTCTCTTTTCTAGAAATCCCTCTCCCTTCCCCTCTTTCCGTTGGAAAAGGGATCCCTGTAGCCCGGTGGCGCCTAAACGCGTAGAGAAATGAGGCTTAGCCCGAAGTAATGTGTCAAACGGTTCCAGGCTAGGTTCTCAGATTGACAGGGGAGGTGTTTAGTGGGTAGTCCAAGGGTATCCTCCATGGGAGTCCCACACTGCCAGACTCGGCGGGCGTAAATGCCTTCACCTCCCTACCACAAAAAAAAAATCAAAACAGCACCTTCAAACTTCTTAAAACTTTGCAATTATATAGACTGATATAAGATATATATGTTCACAAAATTTAATTGAGATCGAATCATCATCAAGTGAGTTATAGTCATTTCAATTATATGGAATTACAACGACAATAACACGTGTTTATGGTTGATATAGGGTTTTCCAATAAGAGGTGTTATTTTGATATTAAAAGAAAAATGCTATTTTTTAGTATAAATGATCGGATGTTTATTTCATTATAAAGAAAAAGATATCTCGTTAATAGCAAAAACTAACATAAGGCAAATAACCACTACGACACGCTTACAGGACCATATCCTCTTCATGAAATTTTCCATAACCAAATCGCAAAGTGGCTGCCCTATGTTCTCGATAGCCTCACGAATTTCATCTTTGAGATCTTGAATCCACACTGGGCTATTGGCGTAGACCTTCTCTATCACGTGGCTCCAAAGGAAGAAGTCGCAAGGTGTTAAATCACAAGATCTATTCAAAATAACACCTCTTATTGGAAAACCCTATATATATTTAAAATTGACTTAGAGACTTTTATTTTCTTTCAATTTTCATGAAAATTTAAGGAATAGTATTTAACTTGAACATGTTCAATCGGCCGAGCATTCAGAAAAATCATTTAAGCTAGATTAAAATGGCGGCTACGCTGTGCTTACGAAAGAAACTGTGCATCTTTTGGATATATTTGAAAGATTTCATATTGGATTATTCATCCAATATGAAATCATTCAAGTTATCGATTCACGCTGTTAGAAAACTTGTTTCTGACCTTAGGATGTTTACAAAGACCTTCTGGTAGGAGCACTCTCCTGCTTACTCAACTTGTTATGAAGTATCTTTTACAGTACTTTCCAACGCATTTTCTTGAATTTAACTTGAAACAATAGTTACTGAGATATTCATTTATTTATTATCAACAAAAATTTTTATAATTTTTAAAAATTCCTGAGGCCCCCCTAATGGTCTGATTTTCATGTTAAGTGCGTTCAATACGTGGAGCGCTGTTTTATATGTAAAAAAAATTTAAATGTTTTAGTTTCTGACTTGAATTTTTGCAAAATAAATTTAGATTGCAAAATAATTACGCAAATTCTATTGAATCGGTTTTGATGAAAGTTGGTGTGCCGTTTTACTATACTAAACAGATTTTTTCAACGAATTATGAAGGCCCTAAAAGCATTTCAAGTGGTGAAAAAAATCAAATGAAATAATGCTGTTTTTTCCTTTTTCATTTATTTATTGCTATTTTGCGGCAAGGGTAAACAATTTTAAAAATTTTACCCAATCATATATTATACAAAATTTAATTACACAGCTTGATTCTCTCACAATTTTGCTGTAAAATGAATCGTTTTCAAGTTAGTAGTGAGAAAATTAGGAAAAAATCGAGTTCCTGACCATTTTGAGAGGGAGGATAGTTCAATTATTGTTATACCAGTTATTATACAACGGTTTTTGCAAAAATCAGCGTGCCCCCTCTCAACTGAAAACAGATCCGCCCTGTTCTATAGAGAAATACACTCAGTACAGTGTTTGATCAATATAGGCTTAAATTTGAAATTAACATTTCTGTATGTAAATAATATAATATATAATATTAAGTTTAGCTACAACATATCCCGACATTCTAGCCAACACCTTAAAAATAAATAAAACATGCATGAACAAACACAATTTAGCACTCACCCGAATTGTTTGAGCAAATAAATTTCCTATTAAGGATTTGATCCTTGATGGCAAAGGCAACATGGGTAATGTTAACTCGGATCCTATGCTACTTTGAATTTGAAGACGGCATAACAGTTGCAGAGTAGCCACTCGACGGGACACCCATGCTATATGTACTTGATTTCCAGTTGCTATGAACAAACGTTTGTCGTTGTGCCCCCAGGTCAATGCTGATACCGTGGTATTTGTGTTGGGTATCTTAGTTGAGTATAATAGTGTTCCATTTTCTGTATAAAATTTCAGTTGATTATCAAAAACCGGGCTCCCTTGGGAGTCCAACGAGTTCATCGAGTATTGTGATGTTCCGGCAACAGCTAGCAATTCTCGAGAATTGCTCCATTCCATAACGAGCCCGTAACCTCCATTCAATCCGGTGTTTATGTGAGCTGGAGATACATCGTCGAAGGACTTCAGCAAGTAGATGTATCCATTTTGAAAACACACAGCCAGAACAAATGTGCGTTTAGCTGAAATGAAGAAAGAATATCAGCTTGATGAAATCAATTTATACAAATATGTGTTTCTCATCGTCAAATCAAACAACATGAAAATGAGGTTGAGTTTACGTCGCTAGATCCTTTGGAATGATATCGAAGCTTCAATAAATATTGTATTAGGATGTATTTCGTTAGAGTCAGAATATAAACCTGAATATAGATGGATAGATATCATATAGTTTTTAAAAGATATGGAAAACCCATGCTATTTACAAAGGTCTTGAGTTTAAATCGTTTATCTCCGAAGAAAGTTCACAATGGTAATCGAGCTATCTTTACTCTCTTGCAACAACATAATTATGAAGGACAAAGCATATTAGCTATAGATGTCGATTGGAATTTTTAATTTCAAATATACATTGCTTAAATTCTTTACAAGTATTTGATGAATTTAAATTAAATTCATAAATTTAACCAACATTTATGGAATTTGACTATATTTTATTGAGATCAGCCCTACTTTACTTAGACTGAGATAACTCTATAGTTGATGCTAGACATTTACCGAATATGCAAAATCTTTCCAGAAATTTTGGTATAAAATTGTTTAAATAATTTCCTCTGGCCACATATCATTATTCTTAAAATCGCAGTAAATGTAAAACTGATACTGAATGTTAATCGGATTTCGAAGTTAGTATTTAGTTTCAAAATTATTCGAGTTTAAAAATGAAACAGAGTCAAAATCAATTATAATAAGAGGTTGACAAAAGGTTACTAAAGTTATAAGGGGCTCATAATAATTAGAAGCTATTCAATACGGCTTTATTGGGAAAGGTAGCTCCACATCCGCCATAACTGATGCCTTGCAGCTCATCAACAACGAGCTGGATGAGGGCAAATACCTTGCCGTCATGTTTGTTGATCTCACTAAGGCTTTTGATATTGTTGATCACAAGATTCATGCGGGTTGTGCCTTAGAGATTTTCCCGGAGTTCAATAATAAATTAGTTTACTTTGATGGCAATATTAATTTTTTGATAAAAAAAAAACTTTAAAATGTTGACACCCACAACATTATCAAACATTAATAGATTCTAAAAGAAGTTTGGGGTAAAATTTGTTAGCTTAACAACTGCACTTTTAAAAATCAAGTTTCTGAAAATTAAGACATTATTTCCTCAAGACTACCTTAAAACTACTCATTCACTGCATCCATTGAGCGGTTGTCCGTCGCTCTCCTGACTACTCCCGCCTTGTGTTCCTTGGCTCTCCTGATTCCCGATTCCACCAGATTTTCCGCAAACGATTTAATTGGCTCCCTTCCTGCCTCCTGGTACAGTCCCTCGTTGGATTAAGACCATCCACACTCTCGTCTGTATAGGCCTGTGCAAGCCCGAAGGATTTTTCGGTCTTGCCCCATTTTGCTTTCGGAGGTCCATTCCATATCATATGTGATGATCAGACGAATCAAGGTTTTATAGGCCAAAACCTTGACTTGCTTGCTCGCTGTTGAATGTTTCTTGAAAAGAGGTATAAGAACATGGTACGCATGTCACTTTTTTCAAAATATTATCAACGTGAGCACTGAAGGTAGCCTTCCTATCAAAAACTACCCCCCAGTACTTCGTTTGCCTAGAGCTGTGCACCATCTACCCATTCAACTTAATCCTGGAGTCATAGATGCCTCTTGCACGACGACCAAAGTTTTTGTGGGGGTCCTTGAACACAATTAATTCAATTTCCTTTGCATTTACCTTCATTTCCCATTTCCGGTAATATGTAGCAAGAGATTCCAAATATTTTTGGAGCCTAATCTTAGCAAAGCGCAAATTATGCTCAGATGACCACACTAACAAGTCGTCAGCGAAGAGGTTCACCTAAATTTCGGGCTTATATTCGTCTTTTACGCCCGGAACGTCAGAAGTGAATGTGTTGAAAAGAAAATGGCCTAACAAAGACCCCTGTGGGACCACCGAGTCAATAAAAAATGGGTCTGATCTAGCTCTACCAGCCACCGCAAAGGCAGTTCGTCCCCTCATGAAGCTACTTATAATTTTTATAATATGGGCCAGAAAGCTAAAATTTATCATTTTGTAGACAAGCCCATTAATCGATACAGAGTCAAAGGCTTTCTCTACATTGATCAGGTAAACCACAACAAGCTAATTGTTGTGCTAACTTCTCGTTATATGTACTTGGAATACGGCCATAGCATCCAACGTGGAGTGGGATTTTTTGAAGCCAAATTGTCTTTCAGGCATAATTTTTGCCCCCGCAGAGAATTATATGATGCCTTCAAGCATTACCCTTTCAAACAGCTTACCAACATTTGAAAGTAGCGAAATCGGATGAGTATCGACAACGTATTATAATGCAATTATTCAAAATGATCCCGAGGAGAACAAAAAAAAAAGAACATGGGGAAGCATATTAAGCATATAATTGGAGATTCCATCAGCCCCTGCTGATTTTTTGAAATTTTGCTCCAGTGAGTCTCTTAGCACTGACAAACAGACCATAGCCGGTAGGTGCGTCAGAGAGATTTGAATCAGAGAACCTGGTCAAGCAAAATTACTCATTGTACCTGTCGAAATTCGATGTGGTGCTGCTCACTAACGAAGTAACGGAAGAGTCCTCACTTGCTTTTTTTCCTTGAAAAATTTTCGCAAAATGTTGCGATAAAGTCAGCTATAGCTTTGTCATCCATAAACATGGATCCATCATAAATGAGGACCCCGGGCAGCCTTTTTCTGCCATTCATACTATTGATATGAGGAAACATACGGGACCCTGGTTTGATACCTCTCAAGGCCTGTTCAAATCGCTCGTTAGCAAAATCCGTGGTTCTCCTCGAGATCATTCAGTTTAGAGACGTAATTACTAGATAAATACATTCATACTCCCAGTTGGCCATATTTAAATTGCAGTGGTAGATTCTTGCGAGTAGTTTTTCAAGCTGACGATGTCTACGATGAAGCTCCAATATGTCTTCTGGTAGATTTTGACAAAGGTAAGGATTTCTTTATGGAGATCTTTGAGATGACCGTATCCAGGATTGAATTTATATATGCGACTCCCTCAAAGATTTCAGGAATAGAAAGATTTTTCGATCTATTCATCGAAACCTCAAGTTTCACACCTGTTTTCACTCTTAAGGTCAGCTCAACCAAAAGATGGTCAGAATCGGCGTAAAGAACTCCACACTAGGAATTCCTGCAACTGTGGGAGAGATTTACCAGATTGGCAGACACAATGAAGAAGTCAATAAAAGACGAGCTTCGGCGGAAGGTAGACAGGCTCGACGCAATCAGTATGAGATCCATATTTAATGGAACCCAGTTAGAGATAGCTGTTCTATAGCCATTAGATGCAATATTTTTCCATTAGGGATACTTCGCATTGAAATCACCTCCCATGGCATAGAAATCGATTTTGTTACACAAAGTACGCACTGTTTCCAAGTTGTCAATGAGTTTCCTCACCGAATATCCATATCGAACATAGATCCCTACGAACGCAAATGTGCATCCTCCCAGTATAGAGCTTAATATTTCTGCTTCAATACATTTCGGACTTGGAAGGCAGCGCCTTTGGACTTTCAGGTGACTTTCCTCTGGATCATCACGCCTGATGATCTCGTTTTTTTCCAGATGGACTCTGTGTCTTTCTTTGAGCCTTCTTTCCAACATAAACAAGAAGTCTGGTCTATGAGCTTTCAAGTTTTCTTGAACGAAATTCCTTTTATAGCGTGGAGCTAGTGCATATATGTTGAGGATGAAGAGTTTAATGGAACACATCACGACAACATACTTTGAAGGCGAATTCAAAGTACGCAGCTTTTTTCTCACCAGGATTAGTCACACCCGAAAAATTGTTGGCAGTCACTGCTCAAAACTGTATTTCGGTTATTCTGTGACTGCATTGGTTGTTGTTTGGGTTGCCGTATAGGCTGAGGTGCAGGCTGCTTCTTTTCACCTTGCAAAAGGCTAGAGTATGAGATCCCTTCATATATAGTATTTTTTATAGAAGCGGTGATGGAATCTCTCCTTTCCTCTTTTTTCTTTTGGAGATTCTTCCTCCTCTCTTCAACTTCTTTTGCTTTAGGACAACCTCTAAAACTCGCAGGGTGCCCCTCGGCATTGCAGTTCACACAGAAGATATCATCTTTTTCCTCGTCCTTCGAGATTGGACATTCAATGGACTGATTTATGCTACTTGTCGCATTTTACGCATCTAACTTCAAGTCTGCAGTTAGAAGTGACGCGACCAAATCTTTGGCAATTGAAACACTGGGCAGTGCTATTTTGCTGCAGACGTTCCCATTGTATCTTCTGGTACAATATGAACTTTATGTCTATCGCGTTCTTCAAATTTGAATTGGACTAAGATAGATGAAAGCGACCTTTTTTACCTCTTAGGGGTGATAGGAGAGAACCTTTTTGCTGAAAGGCTATCTTCTGCGAGATGTTGCATCAGCTTAGCCACGACATCGTTCTTGTCGTATGAGCTATGCACGCCTTTGAGAAGGAGAGTCAATTTGATGTCTCCCGGAAGAGTGTAGGTGTACCAAGCCAGCTTCGCACACTTCAGAAAGTTAAAAAGGCTGGTGTGATCCTCAGCCGTTTTAAGGTGAAGCGAAATTCGTGAAGCTGTCACGTTGAACTCTGGCTCCGTTTGGAAGTTTCGTGCGCATGCCCTTTTGACGCTATCCCTGAAAATCTTCAGATCAAGCCTATAGAACACTATAGGAGGCACTCCCTTCTGGGACTTCGGCTTGGGTATGGTCCCCAAGAAAGTGGCCAAAGGGAACATATTTTTGCTACCTTTTTGGGCTGAGGGAAACGCCGCTTGCTCACTTCAAGAGTCTTCGATACCTTTTAAGTAGACTCCTGCGTTGGAGATCCCATTGGCCTCTTTCTGGCATCTGGCTTTACGATAGCCTCTTCCTCGTCCCCACTATCCGTAACTTCCACCCTCGTCTATATACATGTCATTGGAAACTTCCGGCACTTGCAGTTGCATCTTGCAACTTGCAAGCAAGTCCAGAATAAACTTCTCCTTTATGTCCCCCCAAACTTTTCACAGAAATCCTTGAAGTTTTTCCTCGCTTTCCGCGTGAAGCTAGATTTAGCCGCGGAGAGCTTTCCATACTCGATATTTTCCCCCATACCCACAGATCCCAACACAAAACTTGGAATAGTGTTGTGGGAAAATGAAAATAAGTCAAAACTGAAACCCTTATTGCGTCGTGACCGGAAAGAAAAATAATAAACCTTCAAGAAAAATAAGCCTTAATAATAATCTGTTATGTTTTGTATTTTTTTCAATACTCTTATTCCAATTCAACTCCATTTGTCTACTCCTATCATTTGACTTGTTTTTCTACTCGTGCTCACTCTACACGCCTTACCCAGGTGCTTTAACTCTTTTTATTTTTCCACAATTTCCAAAAATTCTTTTTCCTCCGAAATTCCGCAATTCCTCCGAATTCCCAATTTCTCCCAAATTTTAATTTGCGTAAAAATCCTTCAAAAATCTTGTGCTGCTCGCTTGAGCCGTCCTGCCTCCTATTGTTGAACACTCAATTTTTAAACGGTTTTATACCGCTTGCCTTGTTTGTATCTTGTGTGGGTCAAATCTATCATTGAAAATTTTCCCCTTTCCTGTTGACCGATCGAACTGAAATTTGGTACATACTTTTAGTTCTGATGATAATACAATCATATGTATTAAGTATCATCGGAAATTTACAATTGCCGTCACCAGAAAAAGTGGATTACATAGTTTTTTATAACCCCTTCAATATGAGTATTAACTGAAAGGACTTACTTGTACCTAGAATACAACACACTATGAAAAAATTCCAAACACATGATGGCCGCTATCACAAAATGGCGGATTACATATTTTTTTTAAAGT
This sequence comes from Odontomyia ornata, assembly GCA_963969285.1. NCBI lineage: Eukaryota > Metazoa > Arthropoda > Insecta > Diptera > Stratiomyidae > Odontomyia > Odontomyia ornata. The sequence goes on from OZ017739.1 coordinate 334,556,889, forward strand.
TTTATTTAGCTTGCCTTGTTTATGTCTTGTGCGGGTCACAACTTTTAATTGAATTTTTACCCCCTTCCTGTTGGCAAATTGATCTGAAATTTGGTACACACCTCTAGTTCTGATAATAATACAATCATATACAGTGACGGACAAAAGTCTACTACAATTCCTCATACTGAGATACCGGTTAGTTGGAAGCTTTAATCAAAAATCAATTGATGCACGTTTTTCAGTAACGTAAATATATTTATAAAAAAATAAAGAGAAAAACTTTTCATACCAGAATAAAGGAGAAATTCATGAAAACATAAAAAATTGAATGGACAAAAGTCTACGACAGTCAGTGCTGACTCAGTTATACACAAAAAATGTCGAACTAAACGTATCGGAATGTCATCAGTATTTATTTGCTCTTATTGTCATTCCGTATATGTGCTGCTGCAATTCTGTTTTAGTTTTATCCCTAGTTTCTAACTGTTAGGACCACAAAATGTCATTGCGAAAAAAAATTCTAGTGATATCCGAAATTTGATCGTACAGTATAAAAAACACAATAAATCGTGCTCGGAAGTCGCGAAATTGCTGAAACTTAAACAAAATTCTATGTATACAATCATCAAAATCTTTGAAAACAGTGGCTCCATTGAAAATAAGCCGCGAACTAGCCGATGTCGCGCAGAGACATTAGTTTCATTCTAAAAGAAGTGAACAGTAATCCTAAAATGAGTGCTCCAGATTTGGCAAAACCAGCGGCTACGAAAAGGGAAAAGGATGTCCATGCAAGAAACATCACGAGAGCATTAAATATTAATGGGTTTCAAAGCAGAACTCCACGTAAAAATCCATTTATATCCGCCAAAAACCGACTTCTGTCTGTTGAGTCTTGGAGAGGTGGATTTTCCAACAAGACAATGATCCAAAACACACAGCGCTTTTTGTTGAGAACTGGTTATTATACTACGCTCCCAGGCAACTTAATACGCCTCCACAAAATCCGGATTTAAACCCAACAGAGCATGTATGGGAGCTTTTGGAACGGGAAATTCGAAAATGTTGCATTAAAAATAAAAATTTGTCGAAGAAGCGCTTGTTATAGAATGGGAAAAAATCGCATCTGCAAAAACTGGTAATTTAGTCCCCACTATGCCCCGAAGGCTGCAACCAGTAATTGATACGAGAGGGGGTCCAACCAAATATTAAGCCAGCAAAAAGTTTTTTAAAATTACAGTACGTTTAGTTGAAAACATTTTGTGTACAAGTCAACCAGCACTGACTGTTGTAGACTTTTGTCCATTCATTTTTTTTATATTTTTACGAATTTCTCCTTAAGTTTGTTATGAAATGTTTTTGTCTTTGTTTTGTTATACATATATTCACGTTACTGAAAAATGCACTTCATTGGATTTTCGATTAAAGCTTCCAATCAACCAGAATCTCAATATAAGGAGTTGTCGTAGACTTTTGTCCGCCACGGTATATTCAATATCATTGTAAACCTCAAATGGCCATTGTCACAAAATGAAATGAAAAGACTTGATTGGTAGAATACAGTACAACATGAAAAAATACCAAATCCAAGATGGCCGCCACTACAAAATGGAGGTTTTTTAATCCCCTCAATATGGATATCAAAAGAAAAGGCTTGACAAGTAGAACCCAGTGCACTTTGGAAAAAATATTAAGGAACTAAATAAATTAAAACTAAAAACTTGAAAATAATATAATTAAATAGTTTTTTAAAATTAAAAATAATTATGTATGTACAGGGTACTTGTCGTAACACCACTCTACTCATAAATTTATGGCATTGATCAGATAAACATAAAAAGTGATGTAGTACGATGTAGTGATTTTTTTAAAGAATGCTAACTTGACCCTTCTGGACTGCAGCGGTGCTCTGCTGCCTCAGCGAGCCGACTCAGTGCTCAGCTGGATTTGCCTCACCTGGGGACGGGAGAATACGCTGGCAAGCTTGCGTTGCGGTGTTTGATTGGCTGATGTTTGAGGTGCTAATGGTCGAGCAATCTACTTCTTAGTCGCGCGAATTACATGTATCTGGACATGTATTACAAAAAACAAATTAATTTAGTAAATAATTTTTATTAATCGGACTAAACACGTTAACAACTCAAAAATGACTGACTGAAAATTGATTTGAACAAACAATTGTTGATTTAAATTGCAAGTGTAGCAACACGTGCCAGAAGGGCTTCTTATGCGAGTCAGCGTCTGAAATTCGCAGGTGTCATCAGAGATGTCCAAGGTGAATGCGCTATATGTGGGAAGCATTATGTTTGCATAAGGGAACCGTCTGTAACACCTCCCCCCTTGGTTTGAAGCGTCGGCCCCAAGAATTTTATCCTGGTTGGTTCATTGGTAGGTAGCATGTTGTTTTCCGAGATTACGAATGATTTTGATCGTTGATGAAATAATAGCCAAAGGATGGTGATAGTGATGATGACTGCACCAATTGCTGCCAGCCCCATTTCAAGTAAGTATTGTTCTCCAAAATAGGTTCCTTTGATGCCAACGGCGGTATTTTTTGAAAACTGGTAGTTCCCAAGGTTTTCCAGTTTTATAGAGTGTTCATTCGCGGATGTAAAGTTGATTTCGTTGAATGTTGTATGATATATTTATTTCATCCCAGGAGGAAAGTTTCAGGGTATTGTAGATAATCTCGTTTACAGTGATTTGGTAGTCTTCGAACCGGATAAGGGTCGTTCCTTTTACTTTGATCTTGTTCGGTTCGCATGTTGTGTTGATGTATGTTTCTGGAACGTTGAAAAAGTTAAGGCGGTTGAGCTCTGGTTGGAAGATTTCCATGTCGTTAGCACGTTCATGAAGCTCACAATGAGCTGGTTCATTACTTATTATCCTTGCAATGCACTTGGATTGTTGTATTTGTTTCCAGTGTTCGTTTCGTAGGTAGTAGAAAGTCCTTTCGACGCTATGGCATTATTCATCTTGATTGTGGATGTGGTAGGAATTCATGATAATGTAAGGTTTGGCCTAGATTGCTTTGGTTTTTTGGATTGGTAGGGCAATGATGTGGAAAAGAGAGTAGGATTCTTCTGATACTATGGGAATTTTAATGTTAAAAATAATATTGGAACCATTGGAATAGGCTTGGAGATGTAACAACTCGTAAATCTGTTCAGTTAAAGAAATGTTCATATTTTGGCTTTCTAATATGTGGTAAAATTCGGTAAGTTCTCGTGGGTTCAATATCATTTTTGAGATTACGTTTAATTTTGCCAAAAGGATAGCTTCAGAAATTCTTATTAAATGGTCGTTCAATAAGTCGATATTATAATTTATTTGGTTGAGGTATTAGGCGTATTTTAGGGTTTTATATTCATTTTTAAGTTGGTTTTTAGAATTTTCATTTATGTAATTAAGGTAGCTTGTTATAACTGTTTGTTTGTTGATTTATATGGTTTGTTATGTTCTCGAATCTTCCCATCATTTGCCCGTTTAATTTAGATTGTTGGGTTATCTCTGTGTTAAGTTTATTTTCATTATTTATAATTTTATTTATTTCGTTATTAATTTCAACAGCATCATTTGCGTCTAAGTTGCCAGTTTAGCTTGATAATCGTTCCTAAGCCATTTATGAGTCCTCTTTTCATGCGTTTTTGAGGCATATTTTTGTGTTTTGAAGGTGAATGCTATTTACGTACAGAGTGTGGGTCTCCCATGCTCGCAAGCAGGCGACTGGACTACCCATTAAACACCACCCCTGGCAATCTGAGAACCCAGCCTGGAACCGTTTGACACATCGCTTCGGGCCAGCTCTCGTTTTGTTTCGCCGTGAGGCACGTTCAAGCTGGTGGATCCCTTTCCTATTGGGAGGGGAGAGAGGAAGAGGAAGTGCCAGACAAGCGATCCTCCAACCCCAACACCCCCGGCTGCTGTGAGCCCCTTTTATATTTCAGGACTACCCGAGCATAATGTGCCACCTGGTTCCATTTGTCAACCGATTCGAGCATTACTGTAACTATATTATCCGGCGTGAGCTCTCCCGTCTCCCTGTAGAGCTCTCTTTGCAGCCTGACCCATTTTATGCATGCAAAAAATCTGTCTGCTGGGCAAAACCGACAACCGGGGTACCATGAATTACCAATCTTGTGCAGGTAAGACTAAAAATACCCATACCCGCTCAAAAGCAGGGTCAGATAGAAGTCAGCCTCACCATGCCTTCGATTTAGCCGCTGTCTCACATCCGGGATGAGGCACGCAGTCCACATTCCCTTCGTGCGAATGACCCAAGACTGACCCAAGACTGCTGTTGTCCTCACGGACAACCATCTCCCTCGCATCCTCGTTTCGACGCAGATAAATAGATCGGCGCTCGCTAGCAAGTAGGTCGACAGGTACCAAGCCTGCAATGACTTTCGCCGCCGAATCATAGGCTGTCGGATACGAAGGTGCAATCCTCAGTGATCCTCTTCTCTATACCTGAGCCAAACGTTTTCGGTATACCTCCTTACTTCTGCTTCGTATAGTAGGACTGAGCCTACAGGACTCATCAAGAGGCATCTTTTTGATGGGCTGGGTCCCCCTACGTTGGTCATAAGTCGACTCAGAGCCGATATTCCCGAAGAAGCCTTCTCAGCCGTTGCCCTGATTTGCTCAGAGAAACTCATCTTCGAGTCGATCAGTAGCCCCAGGTACTTCACCAATGGCTTCGATTTGTATGTCTCCAATACTGATCATCCTTACTCTTGGAATTCTCTTTTTTTGTCAAGATGACCACTTCGGTTTTCTCCAGTGCTAAACTGTCCCTCACTTGGCGCATTAGCATACCTAGCCTAAGTTGCGTTTGTTCATTGGTGCGTCAGGTGACCATAGCTAGATGATGATATTCCTTCGTCGAGCCTGCTTATCACAAGAGTAGAGCCAATCAGTTATATTCCCTTTTCACAAAAAAGGTGACAAGCTACAGTGCGGAAATAATAGAGGTATATTGCTACTTTGTACGGCGTACCAAATATTTTCAAAGATCTTCGAAAATAAAATCGGGTTATACGCCAACCGTATTATTGGAGAGTATCAAGGAGATTTCAGAGCAGGTAGATCCACGATAGACCAATTGTTCACAGTCAATCAGGTGCTTGAAAAATGCTGGGAACTCAACATAGACGTACACCAGATTTTCGTTGATTTTAAACAAGCATACGACAGTATTGATCTTAACGTACTGTACCAAATAATGCTTTGACTTGGCATCCCAGTTAAATAAGCCTATCTTACCAAGATGACAATGACTCTGAGGACTTTCCAAGTAGGCATCAACAACCAAATTACCGATGCCTTTGACATAAATATCGGACCAAAGCAGGGAAATGGGCTGGCCCCATTGCTATTCAATTTAGCTTGAGAGTACGTCATGAGAAAGCTACCTGTCGATACGCGACGTACATTACTATACAAGTCGAGCCAAGTAGTAAACTATGCAGATGACATCGATATTTTATCACGGTCATTAACAATTGCCAAATAACTCTTCCTGGAACTCGACAGCGAAGCGAAACTAGTAGGGCTACAATTCAATGAACATAAAACAAACCTCATCATGCAGTCGAGGAAAATACCTCAAGTAGACAAATATCACTCTTGGCGAATACCGTATCGAAAATGTGGGCGAATTTGTATATTTAGGCGCTAAAATAACGAGCACCAATAATGAAAACGATGAAATACGCCAAAGAATACAGCTCGCAAATACAATTTTTTATTCAGTTTTGATGATCTTGAAGACCAACTGCGTACACAGGAAAACAAAACTCCAAGCATACAAATCTGTGATAAGATCTGTGTTATGCTATGGGTGTGAAACATAGACTTTAACTCAAAGACCCAAAAATATATTGAACGCCTTTGAGCGACAGATCCTGAGGCGAATAATTGGAGCGAAGCTAGACGAGGACCAATGGCGAATTCGATACAACCATGCGCTGTATAGAATTTTTACCGAGCCGGAGGTCTCAACGATTGTAAGGCTGCGGAATCTCCAATGGGCTGGACACACGAAACGTATTGACGAACAACGGATAACGAAAGAGATAACTGATGACAGGAGACCAGTGGGGAAACTGAGGAAACGCTGGTGTAACTCGGTCGACAAAGGCAGTTCGTCGCTGCTCGGATTTCGAAATTGGAGGATGTGGTCAATGGACCAAAACAGTTGGAGGGACTTTTTGCAGGAAGCTAAGGCCCGAGAGAGGCTGTAGTACTACGACTACGAAGAAGAAGAATACATATTTTATGCTGGGGATAACGATGATATCGGCTGCGCAATCTTTTCATATATAAGATGGGACAAGCAGGCTGGAACCCTTTTTGAAGAGAGCTGCCCTTGTGGTAAAAAGTATTGTATCATTATTGATCGCCTGGTAACATCGGTTGTGGGGCATTTCTTTTTCAGTAGTTTCTTTTCCCTTCATCCTTTCTTAATCCAAGGCAATGTGTCAAGAAGTTTCAGGCTGGAATCTCATTTTGAGAAGAGAGGTGTTACTAGTTAGTTCGAAAGCCTTGCGCTAGTGGCTGTCTGAAATTTCTGGCGTAAATAGCCCTCAACTTCCTGAATCAAGAAATGTACATGCAACTCAAGTACATTTAATTCTTGTAATAATGTCAGAGGAATCGCACAAGATCCGTTATATACATTGAATAAAATACCATTCTGGTAAGGGCATACCTCTGGCTTATTGGACTTATGGAACTATCTAGTTAGTATATTGACACAGAAACAGCAGCTCGGAATGGATAATGATGGTTTTATTATCATGTAAGAAATTATTTTGTGCGCGGTCAGTTCTCCTCGTATTGTGTTAGATCTGTCCCTGTATTTAAACACCCATAGTAAAGACCTTCGATATTCTTGGATTTTTGTCAAGCAAAAATAATTGGAGGTCTATTAAAACCTCTTGACATCATTAGTACCAAACTTTACAATACGTAGATTATCCTAGGTAGTCTTGGATTGAGGGAACAACTGCTTCCGTATTCGCAAAACCAAAGGTACTTAATGTCGCTATTGGCATCGGCTACATAAACATAGTAAATGGAAAAAGTGACGGATGACTAATGTTAAAACTATTGGCAAGTCAAGAGAAAAGGGGACTTTGGATCACTTCCTTTGGAATCTGTCGAATAGCATCAAAAATAGGTGGATAATACTCAAGGGACCAGACCTCTTAAGTTCAAATAAGCAACCGATACGTTCGAATGGAACAAGGAATTTGAACCAATGGCAAATGTGCAATGAAAGTGCTGAGGATCCGAGCAAAGTAGATGATAGTACCATATTGGATTCAGGAGGTGCATGTAAAATACAGATTACAACAGACGTCTATTTTTAGAAATATCCCTGAAATACAGCGAATCTTGCGCAAGTAGCTAGTAATTCAGAAATATAATTTTTGCTTATTCTAAAATGTTTTTGGAGAAGAAACTATTCCCTTTAAAGAAATTGTAAATGGCTTCATAGGTAATTCTCTACATTTTAATGTCACAAGACCTTAGGACATATTTTGCTTTCAAAGGTTAATATCATTTTTTTTTTAAATATGCTAAGCTTGTTCTTTTCAAAACCATTAAAAACCGGTAGTCTACGGATCTGAATTGCAGAAAAAGATATATTTGACAGCATCTTTGTCTCTACTTTAGGTGCAGTACAAATAGTAATGCAAGATATTTAATTCACAATTTTTTGGGAGATTACTAGCGTAATATTTATTTATTTTGAACTTTGATCATCCGTAAAATTTTTACATGAGGTTTTCTTTATGTTAAAGTCTTTTGATATTCTGCACTTTCTGATAATAAGTCTCACGAGTCTTCCTCAACTTTGGACAACTTTAAATTGGAAATTCTAGAGTGTTACCTCTTAATGTCAAATCAACAAAATTTACGATGCTATGACACGTGCTAAATTACTCAACTGTATCCTGAAGTGCTGAAAAACATGAAAATCAACTTCAATTGAAACAATACTTACAAGCATTTGTCACCCCTGGTTCGGTGTCCTCGCCTTCTTCCATCTTAAATTTTTCACATGACCAAGCCATCGAAGTAATGCCAACATCTGAGCATAATTGCACCTGTGAGACCATCGCACCATGCACGTCCATTACAATCACTTGTCCTTGTGTCGTGCCGAAGTACACTTGTTGGTCATCAGGCGTCCAAATCCCGCATGTTATGGTCGATTCTAAATTCAGCATTGATGACCAGTATCGTTGGCCGGCCACTGACCCCACCAGGACGAAACCGTCTTGGTAGCAAATGAGCGCCATTCGTCCATCGTGCGACCAAGAAAAGTGTGTGACGGGTGTGTTTCGGTCATTTATGAGTTCGATCGACCAACGTCCTTCGTATTTAATCCATACAAATATTATGCCGGAGCTATCACATGACGCTAGTTTTTGGTAGGGCTCATTCCATTTCACTAGAATGACCTGAAAGTGCAAACAAAAGGAAGTTGACAAAATAGAGAAATGTCCCACCGAATCCTCGAGTTTTTACCTATGCTGAAGTAACACGCAATCTTTAGATTAAATCCAATGACATGCAATTTACAAGGGGTTACAAAAATATGATTTTGGTTCAAAGGACGAAATGAAAATCACTTAAGCCACTATAAAAGCTATTCTTAGTGCAGAACGGTAAAAATAGGATAATGATATGCTCGTGATGACAATGCTTGTAAATTATGATATCAGTGATGGGATTATCATGTTTATTTGTGGGGTCATTTGGAATCCTAATAAATGTCTTTCGAGTCAGTGATTACACTGAATTGGTGAGTAAGCTATTTGGGATTCCATATTGTTATTTACAAGAAAAAGTAACGCTTTGGGGGGCATTCCAGTAAGCTATAAATCACGGAAAAAATCCAAATCAGTTCAATGGGGGAAGTAACAAATTAATGATGAATTAAGTGCGTGGTTGAAATTGATACCAAGGATTAAATAGAACTTCTTACAAATTAAAAGCAATGATCAGTTCATGCCAAGGATATTTTCAATATTGATGAATTCCAATTAAATTCAATATCCGCTTACATCAGATCGATGGCCACGGAGGTTGTAGTTAGTCCTTAAGGGATACTCCATATTCTTTTTGCAATGAGAAGTGGTGAATGTGACGCCAACAATCCCACGAATATTGCCAGTCGCCAGCCATCCTTCTTGATAGTAATTTGTTCGGTTGAGTTTCCAGCCCTCATCCTGAAATAAAGAAAATAAAGTTAGTGTCGTTTTGTGTACACAATTGTGTATAGTTTAAATAAAAACAATTTGCATTATAATGACGCAGTTTAATTTGCCGGTTACTTTCCATCGAAAAGATTCGTTTTTAGCTTTCACTTCTTATTCATGAGTGTTTGCATGTATCCTATTAAAGTTTTGCAAAGGGTTCAAATGGCAGTTTTGCCATTAATAAATAAAGGGTGTTTTTTAGAGGTCCAGAGCTTTATGTTGGCAACACTTTTTAATGCTACGTATGGTGTGACAGCTGTCACGCGTTTTATGGTTAATTTGGTTTGCCATTTCATCACGAAAAGGTGGTATATATTTCCGGTATATTTCTTTAGTGTCATTTGACATCATATTCGAATGGTGGAATTTAAAGAGCTTTTTCACACGGGAATGGTAAAAACCCATATCCAAACAGGTTTCGCGCTTACGCCCTTATTTTTACACGTTGCATAGTTCAGCCAACCTATTTTTGTATAAGGTACACGTCTTGCGAGTGTATGTGTCAAAAGGATCATTTTATCGTTAAACATCGTGCGGACAACATGAAAGCGAAGACAGAGAAATAAGCGATTGAGAATTGATGTTTTAGCCTTGAATTGTGCACGAGGTAATAAAAACTGGAATGAAAAATGTATTTTATGATTGTTAAAGTTTGTCGATTCAAACTTCTATTGGATTTATTTGAATCCTCCGTGTTTTTCCGCTTTCTGAAAAATATATTTCAAATTTGAATATCATTTTTAGACGCATATTTTTTTTGGTTCAAATGCGGAGAATGGCAAGAAAGCCATGAGTTTGGAGTGGTTTTCAGTGTTGACACCACATTTAAACAAATTATCACTAACCTCAAGCCTGTTAATAAAAGGATATGTGCGATTCGTATGAAGACCAAATACTTTAATGTCTGGCTGGTCAAGTATTCTGCGCCCACAGCAGACAAGGAGGAGGTAATCAAGGACGAGTTTCACAGCACCCTGAAATGCACTGTCGATGCATTGCCGCCAAACAACATTCATATTATCATGGGTGGCATCGTTAGAAAAACGACACATTGAGGAACAACCGGACGACACGGCCTCCTTACAGAGACCAGCAATAACGGACAGCAGCTGATAGATTTTGCTACTAGTGGAGGCTTCACAGTAAGCTCCACCCGCTTTCCGCATCGAGATATCTATGAGAGATTGTGGGCATCCCCAGACGGTCACACATTCAACCAGATCGACCATGTTTTTATGCAAAGACGAGGCACCACCAGCATTCTCGACACGCGTTCATTCCACGGCACTACCTGCAACTCAGACCACTACCTTGTAAGGGTCAAGTTCCGATGCCACATCTCCAAGAGCTGTAGGCAAGGAGCATCAGTTACCCCAATTTGCCAATACAATAATATGTTGGTAACGTCCGCAATATATCTAGATACATCGCATCAACAAATCACCACAGGCGGGAGAAGATAATGATGATGTCATCAAAACCATGTGAAAGATAGTAAGAGATAAGGTAACAGAAGTCGCGGAAGAGGTATTGGGCACCAGCTAAAAAAAAGCAGGAACGACTACTACGACGAAGAATACAAGAAATCAGGCGTATAAAAAGTACATTTAGTGACCAACTCGAGCCAAACAAGACCAATACAAAACTCTCCGACGACAAACTAAAGAATATGCCGAAGGAAGAAATGACTGCTCACCAACACAAGGATCCAACAGCTAAACGGTAACATGACCTTTCATGAAGTTCGATCGGCGTATGCCTCTTTTAAACAACTCAGAGACGACTTCAATCTGCAAACATGTCTTTGCAAAACTGCACAAGGATCAATAGTATGTAACCGAGTCAAAATTAAAAACAGATAGCAGCAATATCTCCAAAAGCTTTTCACAGCATCCCCGATAACGACTGGAGCTGTGAAAATTTCAATAGCAGAGCAAGAGATCTCAGTCTCACCACCAACCATACACAAAGTACAGGTAACAGTATGGGACCTCAGTAAAAATAAGGCTCCTGGAATAGATGGAATACCAGTAGAATTGCTCCACAGCAGGGGTCCTCATCTAAATTACCTTCTGCATCGACTAATATGCAGAATATGGTCAGAAAAGTATTTACCAGAGGACTGGCGTAAAAGTAAATATGGCTTGTACACAAAAAGGAGGTCAAATTAAGGTGTGAAAATTATAGAGGCATCGATCTACTGTGCACGTCTTATAAAGTGCTCTCTAAAATTATAGAACGAAAATTAAAACCGTACTATAAAGTATTCTAGGAGAGTATCAGGGAGACTTTCGAAGGGAACTATCTACAATAGATCAAGTATTCTCAGTAAAGCAGGTGTTCGAAAAGTGCTGGAAATATAACATCGATGTGCAACAACCCTTCATCAACTTCAAGCAAACATACGACAGTGTCGACAGAAATGCACTGTACAAAATAATGCTTGACTTCGGAATCAGGCTTAAAACAAGGTGATGGAAATTTTTTCCCTAATAGTCTTTAATATTTCGCTGGAACATGCCGCCGGGAAGACATTAGCTGAAATCCCCACTAATGTTCAAGTCCGCACAATTGGTAGCATATGCTTATGATGTGAATATTATGGCCCGTTCAATCTTAGATGATAAAGGAGCATTTTTGAGCCTAGAATCTGAAGTAAACCAAATGGTTTACGAGCTAATGAAGCGAAAACTAAATTCATGACTCAAATGAGAAAGAAAAGTCCAGCTCGACAAAACCTATCCGTAAGAGACTATAAGCTTGAAAGTATGGATGATTTTATTTATCTTGGAACTAACCTGAATAGAAGAGGCGCTGAAAAAGATGAGATTGGATGCCGCATAAACGCCGCAAATAAAACATATTACACTATTCTTCTCATTCTGAGGTCCAGTGTTTTGCAGAGGCAAAATAAGCTGCGCATTTACAAAATACAAGTCAAACCTGTGCTATTATATGGAAGTGAAACATGGACCCTGACGAGCGAATCAAAAAAGGCAGTGGACATATTTGAATGAAAAGTGCTCCGGAAAATCGACGGCCCAGTGAAACAAGGAACAAAGTAGAGACTACGGTACAACGATGAGTTGTATGAACTTTTTGAGGATCCACCTCTTGCATTAAACTACGTAAATTACCATGTGAAAAGAATGAAAGAAAACGGGTTGGCCAAAAGAACATGAACGGGTAGAGCATAAAGTAGTAGTAGGAAAACCAAGGACTCGATAGGGAAAAACGATAGAAGCTGACAGCAGATCCTTGAAAGGAGTGATCAATTCGCATTTTTCAATTGTTGAACGTGTTCTCTAATCCTGCTATTTTTAACACCATTTCATTGTTGTCATCAGTTCTTTTAAAGCTGAAATCATATCTGAAACAATCTCTATGAAATTTTTCTTTAGAATGTGTGACTCATTTAGATCTGATGCTTTCTATAATCTTATTATTCAAATTTTGTATAAAGAATCTTCTTTTATTTTATGAATCTGTGAAGTTTTCGTTGCTTTCAACTTCAATCAACAATCTTTTTTTTAATTGCTATCACAATTCCTAGTTGATGTGAAGTAAACTCTCAGTGCTTTAATTCCCCTGGAAGATAGGTAATTTAGTGTGTACCAATCGGAGTGTATATAGTGCCCAAAGGTAGACAATTTCAGCTGCCTTTATAAGAAACTTTGTTATTTATTTCTTAACCCTTGAAATCCGTGTTTCTTCTGCTTCTCGAGCCTTCGCTTCCTGCAACAAGCACCTTCAGCTATCTCGGTCCACTGATCGTGTCCTCCAATTTCAAAATCCGAGCAGCGATGAGCTGTCTTCGTCGACCGAGTCAGACCATCGTTTCCTCGGTTTCCCCACTGGTCTCCGGCTTTCATTTTTTCCAACGAATACCTTTTTGGGTATCCGTTGTTCGTCCATATGATTCATTTGGCCAGTCCATTACAGCTTCAACAATCTTATAATCGTTGAGACCTCCGGGTCGTCAAAAATTTCATACAGCTTTTGGTTGTATCGAATTCACCATTGGTCTCCGTCTAGCTTCGCTCCGATTATTCGCCTCAGGACCCGTCGCTCAAAGGCGTTCAATATATTTGCGGATGCTTGGGTTAGGGTCCATGTTTTACACCCATAGCATAACACAGGTCTTATCACTGATTTGTATACTTGGAGCTTTGTTTTCTTGTGTATGCAGCTGGTCTTCAAGATCGTCAATACTGAATAAAATATTTTATTTTCGAGCTGTGTTCTTCGGCGTATTTCGTCGCTTTCATTGCCCGTTTTCGTTATTTTGGCACCTAAATCCATGTTTAATCCATTAATAATTACTAACGCTTAAAATCCGTAAATAATAAATAAAATAGAAAAATAAATAAATATATAAAAAATAAAAACAAAATACATTTTCACTCAACTTTTTGACTATATCATCGAACGTCAATATTCTTCTTCGTTCGCCACCATAATTTACAGTGCCCCAAAGTGTGTTGACACTATCGATAAATCCCCCATGATAGTTTGTTTCGTTTTTGTGAGCTGTCCATTCATTCAGCGTGTGTTAACCTCATGCGCGATTCTATACTCGTATGTGCTTATGTTTCTCGTCTGCAAATCGCTCGAAATACGATCCATTACTTGCAATCAAAGTGTTCTTCTGTTTGTTTGCATGTAGACTCCTTGCTGCAGTTTGCTGAATCAACATCTCTGGAAGCTTCATCTACTATGTTGCTTATAATTCGATTTTCAGATTTTTCAAACTTTTTTACTGTAGTAGCAAAGCTGCAGTTTACTGAAAGATCAGGTATCCAAAAATTTCTTAAAGCATTAAATTTTTTAATAATGTAAGATAAAATGAGTGTATTTATTTATTTATTCTAGCATTTCAACAGGTTTCAATTACTAATCAAGATTGATAATGAATTTATAGAATTCTTTTAAATGTGAGTTTTATGCATACCAAGAGAAAGCGATAGAAGACCAAGTTATTGCGGAGCACACATACGAGGTAAGTTGAAGAAGGTGCTCGTAGGGGTATAAAGAAGATGAAATTAGAATTTGGGTATATTGGGGCGATCAGCGTCTAGCGTAGTTATATGCTTATTTAAGCTTTTTTGAGGCAGGGAGATGATAGCTATTTTCTACCAAAGTGTGGGTATTCCTATCATCCTGAGATCCTACTTTGATATCGTTCATCACGTTACTTCGGGCTAGGACTCGTTTTTCTATGCTTTGAGATGCAATCGAGTTATATAAACTCTTTTTTAGTGATAAGGAGGGAATCTATTAGGACAACCTGAACATTATGTACCACGTGATTATATTTATCAACCCATCTTAGCATCTCTTTGATTATAATTTCCGTGGAGAGCTTTCTAATTTCGTTGAAGTTGTGGCGTTGCTTGCTCCATTTCCCGCATGAAAAAATGTGTGAAAGACCTCATCAATCTTGTAAGATAAGACTGAAACAATCATACCCGCTCAAGAGATGGATCACGTAGACATGAGTCTCACCATATCTTCGATCAACCAATGGCTTCAGGTTAGGAATATGGTGTGTGGTATATTTTCCCTCAGTTTCGTTTAATCAGGATTGTTGCCTATCGTTGTCTTTCCTCGTGAGCAACAGCTTCTCGGTCGCCCTCATTTTTACGCAAATATATATTTCTTCGCTCTCTAGCAAGTATAGCCACAACCTTCCCCATTTTGTGCATGCAAAAAATTAGTGGCAGGCATCGTATTCCTCTCCTGCGCAAAACCGACAATCAAGTACCCACTCACAAGCTGAGTCAGATAGAAGTCAATCTCACCACGCCTTCAATTTAGCCATAGTCTTAATTCGGGAAGACGCACGCAGTGCACTTTTCTCTCGCGTAATTCACCCAAGACTGCTGCCAATCGCTGAGTGAGCGCAGTCTCTTTTTGTGGGCAACCATCTTCCTCGCGCCCTCGTTTTGACGCAGGTTAATAGCGCGGCAAGGAGGGCAATAGGTATCATGCCAGAAATAACTCTCACCGTCGAATTAGAGAATGTTGGATGCAAAGATGCAATTCTCAGTGTATCTACGCCAAGCGTTTTCAGTATATCTTCTTACTGAGAGCATCCCCCATATTCCTGCTCCCTACAGTATCACTGGCCGTACAGCACTCATCAAGAGGATGGGTTGGGTCCCACTAAGTTGGCCGAAAGTCGACTCAGAGCTGGTTACCACAAAGCAAAATTCTTAGCCATTGCTTTGATGTGCTCAGAGAAACTCATCTTCGAGTCGAACAATAGCTCCAGGTACTTCACCGCTGGCTTCGATTCGATAATTATGTCTCCAATACTGATCATCCTTACTCTAGGGATTTTCTTTTTTATCAAGATGACCACTTGGGTTTCTCCAGCGCTAGACTGAACGCACAAGCAGCCATCCAGTCTCTCACCTGGTGCATTAGCATACCTAGTCTAAGTGGCGCTTGTTCAGTGTCCAGCGAACAGAGCCACAACATCATCCGCATAGCCGATCAAGCGCAACTCATCTGGCATCTTCAGTTCCATTAGCCCGTTGTAAGAAGACACTTTTCACAGGTCTAGACCAGGGATAGATCCTTAGGCCACATCCGATGTAACTTCCATCCTTCGTTAGCCCTGTGTTGTGTCGTAAAGCAGACTTCGGTCCTTCAGGTAGTCCCTCTGAAGCCGCATAAGATATTCTGGAACTTGAAAATGCTTTTCCAACAAGTCCAGAAAATCCACTCTACTAGTGGATTTAAAGTTGTTCCTGACGTCGAGCGTCACCCACAGGACGATCCGTCGCTTGGTACGGCTATATGTCTCTGCCTTTTGGACCACGCTCACCACCTCTGCAATGACATTAATGGTGGAACATCCTGCTCTAAAGCCGTACTGCCGAGGAGATAGGTCCCCAGCAGCACGAATCCCGTCAGTGAGTCTTCCCTTGATGAGTTTCTCTGGCACTTTCCACACATTGTCTAGCATGCATAACGGGCGGTATGCAGATGGCGATTCCCCTTGATAATCAGCATGAGCCTCGCTACTTTCCAAACTTATCGAGAAAACTCTATCCCGTAGGCAAGCATTGAATATGCTGAGCAACAAGTCAGGACAATGTTGATAGATAAGTTGCAACACCTCAGTTGGAACACCATCTGGACCTGGTGCCTTCCTTGCTTTCGATGAAAGGAGAGTCTCTTCCGATTCTGGCTGTGTGAAGAGTGGACACTCGATTGCTGTTTCCCCGTGGAGAGCGTCAATATGGACGAGACGGGTGGTGAAGGGTGCCCACACTATACACACTCCACAAGGCGTCCGCACCCCGCAGGGGGAATGCTGGTTGAGGGGAATACTCTTGGAGGCTAGCATTCTTTGGGGAGTTCTGCCCCCACGTACCCGAGGAAATTCCCACAGGGGGAATGCCGGTCGACAAAAGCACTCTTGGAGGCTAGCATTCTTTGGGAAGCGCCGCTCCTACGGACCCGAGGATATGGGGGGCGCCGTGAGGTTCCCTCCTGGGATGACAGGTAACGACTCTGATTGGATCTGGACTACGCTTTGGACAACGAACTGGAAGTGATGCTTTGGGATGGCGGATGTGATGGTTTGGACCTAGTTGCTTTGCACAGTAGCGCCGAGGTAACACTCGTGTGTGAATGGCTTCAATTCAACTATCATACCGTCTCCGTCCCGGTAAAATATTGTCAGGCCTCGGGGTACGTTCGAAGTTCGCACCATTGGGTTAGTGGAGTATGTTCGGTTGAGACGGACTCCCGATTAGCGCTGGTCTGGCTCCGAGCACTTGTCCCCACAAGGGCTTGTACCAATCCTGGCATGGCCTCCTTGCCCTGCAAAGATAACCATGGGACCAAAAAGGCGACTACACACACGAACCGAGATAGCGGCTCCGAGGGGGGACCTAATAAAACTAGAGCAACCAAAAACACATAAAAAAGACCAAAAAAATCCAAAAAAAGAAATAAAAAATAATAAAAATGACGACACAACCAGCGGTAGCAGCAGCCACGATGTTAACAGTACATCGAGAGCGGTACTAACCATGACAAAAACGATGAATAATACAATGACAGTGAAGATGGACGAAAAACGGAGATTAGCAGACAGTCTGGTTCAGACTGAGATTTCTGCGGTGTTCGGATGCAGCAAAAAAGTTATGCGAACGCCAGAGCATGCTATTATGGAAAAGCGGGAAACTCTGCAGGAAGCTTCAGGTGTTCGAGTGGTGGAAGATAATATAAAGAGTATCGAAAATTTGATGGTCACTGCTGCGATCGTTACCGAAGCGACCGATGCAAGGGTCGCAAATCCCAACATAGTAAAAAACATCCTGAAGTCAACGAGGAGATTACGGCACAAAAAGCAACGAGTGACCAGACAAATGAAGCGACGTTGTGTGATTGCACCGCCAACGTCGAAAATGTGGCGAAAGTACTGCATTCAGAAACGAAAAGCGATAGCTTCTCCCAAAGATGGATGCAAAGTACAATTACCGCCCAGTGATATGA
Source organism: Odontomyia ornata (assembly GCA_963969285.1). Taxonomy (NCBI): domain Eukaryota; kingdom Metazoa; phylum Arthropoda; class Insecta; order Diptera; family Stratiomyidae; genus Odontomyia; species Odontomyia ornata. The sequence continues at coordinate 334,574,657 of OZ017739.1, forward strand.
AGAAGAAAGGCTATTCCAAAAAGTGGGAGATGTTCTTAAAATAATACAATCTGCATGCGACTCCCCAAAAATCAGCAAAGCAGTAAAGGTTGGGCTCCTTGAACTAGCGGAGCTCTTCGATCACATAGGGCACTATCGGAGGAGCTGGTTAAGGGCCAAAAGTGAGCAGAAGGTTAAAGAGGCGCGGGGAGCGAAATCTAAAGGCCACATGTAGAAAACCCCACCATTAAAAAACAGTAAAAGCAATTGATGGGCGTGGAGCACCAGATCACGGGTTCCAGATAGTGCTTACAAAAGGAGCGAAGAAAGCCGTAAAGAAACTCCTTCAAAAAGTGCCAGAAAGTAAAGTTCGCATGGACTCCCAATTAGAACAAGGACCTGATTCAAAACAGGAGAGGCAGAAGCTCCGACGAAGACCCCGGCAGCAGGCACTGCTCGGAAAGCCCCAAGAGGTCGATCCTACGCGGAGGTACTGTGGGACATCAGGGCAAACGCAAGGCCTGAAGACACCAGCACTACCATTAAAGTAGTGCGATCAACGCGGTCGGGCCACTTACTGGTCGAATTCAGAGCAGAGGCCGGCAATAAAGAAGCATTCTGCGCCGCAGTAAAGAACGCTTGAACTGATGGCAACGATCGAAATAAGAGACATTGACTGCGTGACGGATCTGGCCGAGGTAGAAGAGGTCATCAAAAGGGAGTTCCCAAGCGTGGGAAGGATCAAAATGAGACTGACACCAGAAAACAACAGGGGACAACGCATGGCCATAGTTGAATTGACCGAAAAGGACGTTGAACAAGGGCAAAGTAAGAATAGTGTGAGTTGTCTGTAGGATACGGTGAAGAGCAACGCCTCTTCAATGTTTCAAATGCCTTGGCTATGGTCACACCACACAAGTATGCAAAGGACCCGATAGGAGTTCCCTATGTTACAAATGCGGTGAAATGGGACATAAAAGAAAAGAGTGTACGAAGATGGTACACTGTTTTTTCTGCAAGGATACTGATCCAAGACCTGATTTTGGACACGTCTTGGGATCAGGGAAACACTGGGTGTTCCAGGAAGCCCTAGCCGAGGCAAAATTGAAACTTCGATGACCCGCATCCTGCAGCTAAACCTACACCGCAGTTCAACCGCCCAAAATCTGCTTGAGCAGTTTGCAAGGGACATGAAAGCCGACTTTTTACTGCTGAGTGAGCAACACCATGATAAAAATCCTGCATTATGGTATTCTGATGAAACTGGTACTGTCGCCATCTGGATGCAGAACAGTGATTTCCAAGCGGAGAGTTGTGGACGGGGGGATGGTTTCGTGTGGGTTCAGTGCTCAGGGATCACCTTCTTTAGTGTGTACCTAACGCCTAACGAATCGATATCATCTTTCCAAGCCAAGCTTAATGCTCTGGAACACAGAGGGCAAAGTGCTCGTTGGGGGCGACTTCAACGCTAAAGCAATCGAAAGGGGCATGCCTCAGACGGATCCGCAGGGAAAATGAATCCTGGAAATGGCGGCCAGGACGGCACTCGTCGTACTAAACCCCGGAAATACCCCGAATTTCTACCATATTGGCTGTGAGGGAACCATATCGGACGTGGCATTCGCCTCGGAGTCCTGAGTACGGAGGATGCACAATTGGAAAGTATTAGAAGGCTACTCAGCCAGTGATCATCAGGGCATTCTGCTTGAGAGAAGTGACGTTGTCTCCCGACGTCCGTGCTCTCGGCTTTCTATAACTGGATGGAACATCGGAAGGATGGACGTCGAGAGGTTCATCGAGGTGCTCACAGCAGGTGAGCCGCTGCAGGGAGCTTCGGAGGGGAGAGAAGAACTGGCAGCTCAAGAGGTGGTGAACTCTACTACCCCGGCACGGCAAGCCTCCAGTGTACCGGTGGTCAACTGAAGTCGCTGAAAAGCGAAGGGAGTGTCAACATGATGCTCAACGGGCGCGGAACCGTGACGAGCCATGCAACTGGGTGGCAGCATATAACTCGGCGAGGAAATGCCTTCGCAAATTGATCAACAATAGCAAGGCTCACTGCTGGCAAGAACTAATGAACAATGTGAACAAGGATCCGTGGGCCTTGGCTACAAGCTAGTTACGCGGAAGCTTGGTGCCCTACGGAAGCCTTGTATACATGACGCGGGAAAGATGGACGCGATAATATGGGGACTCTTCCCCGCCCATTCCGTTCGTGTTGACGCTGTTAATGGTGAAACAGCAGTCGAGTGTCCACTCTTCACACAGTGTAACTGGAGGAGGCAGTCCTCTCATTGAAAGCGAGGAAGGCTCCAAGTCCACATGGTGTTCCGGCTGTGGTGTTTCGCCTCGTCTATTACCATTGCTCAGCACATTCGACGCTTGCGTACGGGACGGGGTTTTCCTGGCACGGCGGAAGGTAGCGAGGCTCATGCTGAAATCCCGAATCGTCGCTTGCATGTCGCCCGTTATGCTTGCTAGACACGGCTGGGAAAGTGCTTGAGAAACTCATCAAGTAAAGACTTTCTGACGCGATTTGTGCTGCTGGGGACCTATCTCCTCGGCAGTACGGTTATAGAGCAGGACATTCTACTATTGATGCGATTGCAGAGGTGGTGAACGTGGTCCAAAAGGAAGAGGCATTTAGTCGCACCAAGCGATGGATCATCCTGTTGGTGACACTTGAAATCAGGAACGCCTTCAACTCCGCAAGATGGGTGGATATTCTGGATACGCTGGAAAACTCTTTTCAAGTTCCAGAATATTTAATGCAGTTTCTGAGGGACTACCTAAAGGGCCGAAGCCTGCTCTACGACACGACACAAGGCCAACGAAGGATGGAAATTACATCGGGTGGTACCCAAGGATCTGTCCTTGGTTCGGACCTGTGGAACGTGTCTTACGATGGGCTACTGAGACTTGAGATGCCAGATGAGTCGCGATTGATCGGCTATGCGGATGATGTTATGGCTCTGGTCACTGGATGCACCGTTGAACAAGTGCAACTTAGGCTAGATATGCTAATGCGCCGAGTGAGGGACTGGATGACTGCTCGTGGGCTCGATTTCGCACTGGAGAAAACCGAAGTGGTCATCTTGACAAAAAAGAGAATCCCTAGAGTAAGGATGATCAAGTATTGGAGACTTGCGAATCGAATGGAAGCCATCGGCGAAGTGCCTGGGGCTGTTGATTGACTCGAAGATGAGTTTCTCTGAGCAAATCAGGGCAACAGCTGAGAAGGCTGCTTCGGGAATATCGGCTCTGAGTCGACTTATGGCCAACGTAGGGGGACCCAGCGCGTCAAGAAGACGACTCTTGATGGGTGCTGTAGGGTCAATGCTACTGTACGGAGCAGAAGTATGGGGTGACGTTCTCAGCAAGGAGGTATACCGAAAACGTTTGGCACAGGTACAGTGAAGAAGAGCACTGAGAATTGCATCTTCGTATCCAACGGCCTCTGATCCAGCGGTGAGAGTTATTGCAGGCGTGATACCTGCGCTATTTACCTGCACCGAAACGAAGATGCGAGGGAGATGGTTATTCGCGAGGAGAGATAGCGCTCGCTCAATGATTGGCAGCAGTCTTGGGTCAATTGTTCGAAGGGAAGGTGGACTACGCGCCTCATTCCGGATGTGAGACCGTGGCTAAATTGAGGGCATGGTGAGAATGACTTCTATCTGACCTAGCTTTTGAGTGGGCATGAGTGTTTTCAGTCTTACCTGCACAAGATTGGTAAGTCGCGGTCCTCTGATTGTCGGTTTTGCCCAGGAGAGGAGGACAATGCCTGCCACACATTTTTTGCGTGCATAAAAAGGGACAGAGTGCAAAGGGCCCTCTACAGGGGGACGGAAGAACTCACCCAGGATGATATAGTCGCAGTGATGCTCGAATCGGTTGACAAATGGAACCAGGTGGCACATTTTGCTCGGGCAGTCCTAAAATATAAAAGGGACTCACGGCAGCTGGGGCGCTGGGCGGGGGGATCGCTTTTCTGGCGCTTCCTCTTCCACTCTTCCCTCCCGCTAGGAAAGGGACCCACCAGCTTGACCTGGCCCGAAGCGATGTGTCAAATGGTTCCAGGCTGGGTTCTCAGGTTTACAGGGGAGGTGTTTAGTGGGTAGTCCAGTCGCCTTCTTGCGAGCATGGGAGTCCCACACTCTTTGCATAAATGGCATCCACCTCCCTACCACAAAAAGAAAGGCGCCCGTAGGGCACCAAGATTTCGCAAAGTTAGCTTTTAGCCAAGGTCCTACGGATTCTTGTTAACATTATCCACTAGATCTTGACAGCAGTGAGCCTCGCTGTTGTTAATCAATTGGCATATGCATTTTTTGGCCAACTTAAGAGTATATGCTGTTACCCGGTTGCATGCCTTGTCTCGGCTCCATGCCTGTTGAGCTTCACGTCGAAGCTTGTGACACTCCCTTCGCTTTTCAGTGATTTCAAACAATCGCCAGTGCACTGGGGGAATGCCGTACTACGGATGCTCATAGTTGAGTTCACTACAGTTCTTCTGTCCCCTGCAAATCATTTTGCAGCGAAGCACCTGCTGTGAGCACCTCGATGAACCTCTCGGCATTCATCCTTGCGATGTTCCAGCCAATTGCAGAAGCTCGAGAGTATGGACAACATCATTGATCTCAAGCAGAATGCACTGATGATCACTGGTTGAGTAATTCTCTAATACTCTCCAATTGTGTATCATCCATACTAATGACTCCGAGGCAAATGGCATGTCCGGTATGGTTCCTTCGTAGCCAATACAGTAAAAATTGGGCACTTTCTCAGTGTTTAGTACGACGAGCGCTATCCTAGCCGCCAGTTCTAGCATTTGTTTCCCCGCAGATCTGTTTGAGGCAAGCCCCGTTCAATTGCTTTAGAGTTGAAGTCCCCCTAAAGAGCACGTTGCCATCTGCGTTCGAGACAGCGCTCTCCAAAGCATTAAGTTCGGCTTAGAAATATGATATTTGTTCGTTTTGCGCTAGGTACACACTAACGGAGGTGGATTCTGAGCACCGAACCCACACGAAATTTCCCCTCATTCATAGATACCCGTCTGTAAATCATTGTTCCGCACCTAGATCGCGACAGTACCAGTTTTATCAGGATGCTATGATGCAGAAGTTTTATCATGGTGCTGCTCAAAACTCAGCTTTTATGACCCTCGCAAACTGCTCAAGACGTGAATGGTGAGTGCCGAGCTATCTTATTGGAGGAATTTAGGCCAAAAAGTGCTCTGGTAAAGGAATTCGTCTCCGGTAGAAGGAAAAATTTTCGACGCTCAAGGAATCCATGGACCGCCAATTAACGTTCAACAGAAAAATTGATAAATTAAGTATTTTTTATCACAATATCATTTCAATCACAGTGGCTATTGTCTGCATCACAGAATCGTGGCTGAATGTTACCATTAGTGATTTTGTTATCTCTTCTACACACAAAATATTTCGTTGTGGTCGCGATACATCTATGTTGACGAAATCTGATGCTCGAGGAGTTTTAATTGGAGTCAAACACGATCTTTAATGGACTCGTTGCAATGATTTCTTTCCTTCTTCACCAGTAGAATGTGTACTAGTCAGAGTTTTGATAAGCCCCGGCTCTTCTTTATTAATTGCTAGTATCTGTGTTCTTTGTAATTCTCCTTTCCTTCAATACGCGTCTTGCAGTGTGAGATATTTCCTCACATCCTAGAAATGCTACATCCAATCCCTTATCCAATTGCATGTCATCATTTACTCCTTCAATTTATTAGTACAAGCAAACTTTATTCAGAACATTAATGGAAAGCTACTGGATCTTGTAGTCTTAAGCTCGACACTCTCTCAAATAATACAGTACTCACTTCTGATGATCCTTATGTTAGAGCTGTTACCGGTGTTAAGTTGTGACCGCGCCTTTCAACCAGCTATTTATAATTTCAGAAAGGCAAATTTCCCTGCGATGTCCAATGTACTTTCTAACATAATATAACGTGGGATAACTTATTCGCTTATATCTTATGTCAGGAAGCTACGTCAAAATTTTACGCCCTGTTATACAAACTCATTGCTGAACACACTCCAATCTATCACCGAAAAACTGGTACTGATGCTCCATGGTTTAATAGAGAAGTATGTCAGGTGCTCTAAAATAAAGAGAAGGCTAGAAAGAAATATAAGCTCCTAAAGTACTCAGAAGCATTAGGTGAATTTTCAAGGCTACAGTCATCAGAAAAATCATTGATGAAATGCACCATCAATAGTTATTTTGGTCATATTGATCAACAACTCTACAATAATCGACCGAGACCATTCTGGACTGATATTCGTGCACTTTGAAAAATCGCCCGGTATACCGAATAACATGTATTGGCGGAATTCAAGTGCAGATTATCCTGACTCGATTCTTAATCTCTTTGCACGTTTTTTCTCTTCTACCTTTGGCAATCCTCCTGCTAACCATAGTTTCAGTCCTAACTTTTCGTGTCAGAGCATTTTGGCTGATTTCAACATAATGCCCTCTGATATTGAAAAATACCTATCAATTTGAATGACTCTATTGTCCCTATTCTAGATGGAAACCCTTGCATTTTTGTAAAATTGCTTTCGTCAGCTCATTCTTCCCCATTGTCTTATTTGTTTAATCTTAGCATTTTTAATGGTATGTTTCCTGATATTTGGAAATTGGCATATATTACTCCCGTTTTGAAATCTGGCAATCTGTCTGATATTTCAAATTACCGTCCTATTTCTATTCTCTCAACATTTTCCAAAATTTTTGAATGGGTAATGCATTCTAAGCTATTTTTTGTGCTTATCCCTATGCTATCTAATCAACAACATGGTTTCATTACACATGGGTCCACTTTGACCAATCTGCTGGAATTTTCTGGTCATGTTTCCCAAGTTTTAAGTGCCAACCCCCAGGTTGATGCCATATATATGGATTTTCGAAAAGTATTTGAATCCGTACCAAATAAAAGCTCGCTAACGAAGCTCAAATATTATGGATTCTCTAAAGGCATGCTTAATGGTTTCATTCCTACATCACTTCCCGTTCATGTTTTGCTTGTATAAAAGCCAGGAGATCCAACAACTTCTTACCATCATCAGGAGTACCACAAGGATCTATACTTGGGCCTTATTATTTAATATATTTATCAATGAGCTGCTTGCATGTTTAAGTTCACCATCATTACTTTATGCAGAGGATCTTAACTATACAGAAGAGTTGATAACTCACAAGATTGCCTTGATTTATCAAACGCCTTAATATTATAAGTGATTGATGCCGTTCAAACCACCTTTATTTAAACATTCCTAAGTGCCACATAATGTCATTCACAATTCCAAAATGTTTCATCTTTTTCACATATTCAATTGGTTCTGAAGTGCTAGCTTCTGCTACTCAAGTAAAGGATCTTTAAGTTTTCTTTGACTCTACCCTTAGGTTTGATGTCCATATCCAATAAATGGCAAACAAAGCTTTCAAAATGTCTAGTTTCATACTGCGCCACGCAAAAGTTTTTCATAATATTCAGTAGCAGTTCACTTGTTTGTCATACTGGTCCGCTGTTTCCTCGAATACTGCTCACAGGTATGGTCATTGCATCAAGGCTACCTTGTAGCCACTATTGAATTTGTCCAGAGGCGGTTTACCAGAAGTTTGTTGTATAATTTCAATTTGCCTTACCATTCCTATGAAGATCGTCTTTCCTACTCCAATTACCAACGTTAAACTCTCGCCGTACATATCTAGATGAATATCTCCTTTTAAACTCTACCATCATCACATAGATTTGCAGCTGATAAATTGCATACAGGTTGGGAATGCAGTAAGACAAACTCATTTGTCGGAAATTTTTAGGGTACCATTTTCACGTACAGATGTAAGATTCAACTCAGCCATGGTAACCATACCCAGAATGCACAAATCCTTGAAGCTTGGTCCTATTCCGCAATCCGGTTTGAGATTCAAAAATGTGCTTAAATCTAAATTATAATTACACTTTGCATTATTGCTGTTTATCGAGCTTTTTGTTTTACATACACTTGTAATTTGTAATTGGGCATTAGCCTGTAAGGTATTGTTTAACAATAAATTAAGAAATAAATAAGCAGGTATTGGGTGGTTGAACTGTGGTGTATGTTTAGCTGTAGGGTGTTGGTAGCCCAATTTCCTCAAAAACCCCACATTTTCCTGATCCTCAGACGTGCCCAAGATCAGGTCTTGGATCAGCATCCTTGCAAAGGATACAGTGTGCCTCCTTTGTACACACTTTTTTTCCATGTTTCACCGCATTTGTAACATAGGGAACTTCTATCGGGCCCTTTACATACATATATGGTGTGACCATATCCAAGGAATTTGAAACATCGAAGAAGCGCTATTCTTCGCCGTATCCTGCAGACAACCCACCCTATTCTAACTTCCCCTCATTCAGAAATCAGTCATTTATGGCTATGGTTTTCTGGCATCAGTTGCGCTTTGATCCTGCTCACGTTAGGGAACTCCCTTTGATGGCCTCTCCTACCTCGGCCAGGTCTATGATGCAGTCAATGTTCTTTATTTCGACCGTTGCCATCAGCTCAAGTGGGGCTACAGTTGCGCTTTTGCTGAGGACTTACTTGACTGAGTCACAGAATGCTTCTTTATTTTCAGCCTGTGATCCAAATTCGACCAGTATTTGGCCCGACCACGTTGGCCGTACTGCTTAATGGCAGTGTTGGTATTTTCGGGCCTTAAATTTCCTCCTACGCAGCACTTCTGCGTAGCATCTGCTACGTTGGGATTTTACAATACAAGCAGTACCTGCTACCGAGGTCTTCGTCGAGGCTTCTTTCTCTCCTGTTCGCAGCAGGTCTGTTTTCTTGTCGGGCGTCCATGCGAACTTTATTTTCTGGCACTTTTTGAAGGAGTTTCTTATAGTAACCATCGATTTCTTGATGTTCTTTATAGTTTTCCCCAATGCTCGGGCATCTGGCGCGTCCTGCAGACTTTCTCTCTCTTCCTTTTTATTTTTGTTAGCATTGAAAGGAGTGAAGTGAGGAAAAATAGGGCAAAATTAACGGCGGTTTTAATATACTTATTATATAAAAGACAAACACCAACATTGTGTTGAAAATAAAATCGAGTGTTCGACAGAAAAATACAATATTTAAAGAATCAAGTGTCAGGATTCCTGGGCTATAAAAACTGAATAGTGAATCTATGTACAAACTGAAGAGTGAATTTTAAAAAAATTTCAGATTTCAAAGACTTAATTGAATTATTGAGAAGGCAAAGTTCTTAATTTTGGGGTTTCTTCTATTAGTCAGAGCAGAAGAGACTGTTAGACAGCGGATGGTGTGTTTCCTGTTCTTTTGATTCTTTTTTTCACCTTACCCATTTATTTCAATCTTAATTTTCGGAGGCCCCACGCTTCTTCTTTTGGTCTTTCGCCAGGCGCTCGGAGTTCAGTAAGAAAGGGAGTCAGTAGCCATTTGATTTTTTTCTCTGTTTTATTTTCTACATTTTATCAAATTATTTTTTGTTTTCGTTTATATAAAAATTTTAGTTATCTCTTTCTATATTAAATTATATAGGGTTATTCATTTTACGCTTGGGAATGTAAAGCTAAAGAAAACACATAAAATATTCAGATGGAAACAAAATTCAATATTCAATATAAAGATTGAACCTTGCCATTATACGCAAAACACATCATTCAAATATCCTCCACGGGACCTCTTACAGGCCTCAATCCTTTTGAAGTAATTTTCAATGACTTTTCAGCACATTTCCGGCAATATCTCGGCCATAACTTCACCAATATTGGTTTTTAATTGCTCAAGATTTTGAGAATTCTTCGCGTAAACACGATATTTCGCATAGCCTCATAAAAAGAAATCCAAAGGTGTTAGGTCGCAGGATCTTGCGGGCCAATTGAAATCACTCAATCTCGGAATTACGCATCCTGGAAATTTCTCTTGCAAAAGTGCTCGATTAGCCTGTGTTGTGTGGCTCCATCCTGTTGGAACCACATGTTCTCCAGATAATAATCTTCAATTTCTCTCCACAAATAATCGGCTAACATCCGTCCATAGCGGTCAGAATTGACTGTAATGGCTCTTCCTTGATGGTTTTCAAAAAAATACGGGCCAATAACACCACCAGACCATAATGCACACCAAACGGTCACTTTTTCCGGATGCAAAGGCCTTTCTGGGATCACTTGAAGATTTGGAGAGCCCCATATGCGGCAATTCTGTTTATTTACGTAACCACTGAGCAAAAAATGAGCCTCATGACTAAAGAAAATTTTGTTCGAAAAATCGTTATCAATGGCTTGTTGCTCAATCACCCAATTCGCATACATTCTGCGTTGTGTATGGTCTTGAGGCTTAAGTTCTTGAGTGAGTTGGATTTTGTACGTAAGACAAGCCCAAATCTTGAGCTCGTCGAGGAATCGATAAATTCGGGTCTTCTTCCACACTTTGAGCAACGACAGCGATATTTTCAGCAGAACGAATGTTGCGATGATGCACAGGACTTGCAATATCCAGTCTCTTCAAATTTTCTCACTGTGTTCGAAATTGTTTGCTGTGTAGGTCGATTATGTCGACCATAATCGGCTCGTAAAGTCCTAAATGTTGATACAGCAGAATCACCATTTTTATATTAAAATTTAATAATTTTAACGCGTTCTTCGACTGTTAAACGATCCATACTTCTAAATAGTAAATCTTCAGCTAAAAAAAACACACTTTGGGTGACATTTTATTCTGACAGATGTCAAATGGCAGGGTTATACTTTCCTACCACGAAACGGATAACCCTGTATTAAATTTTGTAGGGAGCTGGTTTATTCTTGGTTTTATTGTTTTTTTTTTGTAAATTTGCGAATTGTCCATAAAAATTTTGTTTTGCTAAATAAAACGGCCATGCTTGCTTAAGAAAATATTTTGCATTTCTCAAAATGAGCCTCTCTCTCCTTTCCTTCCTCTTTGGGACATGTTTTTATGTGTAGGGTGGCACAGCACGAACAGAAGCTACCCCGGACGATCCGCGACACCAATGAGCCTTAGACGGCCTCAGTATGCCACCCCGGGTTAAGCACCCCTCTACTAGTTTCTACTGTCTGCAACTGCGGTGACTTCCATGTTTGCAACAGGTTTTCGATCGAGTTAGGAGTCCCTAGCGATCCTTATAACTATCAACTGGATTACTTATGGGAATGCTATGAAAAAGAACAGATTTGAGGAATTTGGACTCTTATAGGGCAGATTTTATTTTTTCGATTGAATATTTCTTTGATTTAAAATGGATTTTATTTAAGTAGATACTGTCCATTATTATCTATATTTTTTTGCCATTTTTTGGGTAGAGCCATAATTCCATCTGTGTAGAAGTTCTCTGGTTTATCGGCGAAAAATTTGGTCAAGTGATTTTCACAGTCCCTTTTTGAAGTGAATTTCTTTTCATTAAGGAAGTTTTGCAGAGACCGAAACAAATGGTAGTCTGATGGTGCAAGGTCTGGACTACGAGTATACGGTAGATGCATCAAAACTTCCCAGCCAAGCTCTGTCAATTTTTGCCGGGTCATCAAAGATGTGTGCGGCCTGGCATTGTCATGATGGAAGACAAAGCCCTTTCTATTGATCAATTCTGGCCGGTTTTTTGAATTGTTTGTTTCAATCTGATTAATTGCAGACAATACAGAGCCTAATTGAGTGCTGGCCAGGTTCTAGCACCTCATGATAAACAATTACCTTCCAATCCCACCATACAAACAGCGTAACCTTATTTGGTGTCAATCGTGGCTTTGAAGTCGTTTGTGATGATTCACCTTTTTTAGGGTCTTGTGAAATCATTTTACAATATCCTACTAAAATCGTGTCCTGTCTGTCCGTTCGTCCGTCTGTCCGTCCGTCCGTCCGTTCGTTCGTGTGTCACACCACTTTTTCTCGAAAACTTCCAAAGCCAGAAACATAAGATTTTGTAAGTAGGTGCAAAGTGACGCCTTCTTCAAAGTTTCACCCCGAAAAGAAATTTATAAGGCCTTTAACGGGGTCTCCCCATATAGGGGAGTTGAGCGAAAAAAAATTGTCATCGCATGTAAGCAATATGGGTATCAAATGAAAGGTCTTGGTAAGAACTTTTCAAAACAGGTCTTAAACTAACAAGTTTTGCTTTGATTGGGCAGGGGAAGGGGAAATGAACCAGAATTTTGTGTCCCCCCCCCCCCCCCTCGCGACACCTTTGACCCGAAAAATCTGAAAAAAGTCATAGAGGTGTGACTTTAGGAGTACAAGGGCAACAAATACCTCAGAAGCCGAAATTCGATCAACTTTGTTAATAATAGTACATTTTATAAATTTTACATTTTTGCCTATCAAATCAATATGGGACCCTTAAATTTCCCAAAACCTACAACTTAAGTTTCTTGAAAGTAATTGTATGTGTCCTGAAAATTTCACAATAATTGAATAATACACAGCTAAGTTACAGCCGATTGAATATTTAACAATTACTACCACATTAACACATGAAACTAGGGAGATATACGTTTGTAATGGATCTAGACACTACAAATACGAAGGAATTTTGATAACAATTTTGGAAATGGATGGTTATATTGATGTGTTATCATGACTAACTAAGCAACGGGGTCAAAACGCTAGAAACAAAATGGTGGCGAGTTTAAAATCATAATAACCAAAATAATTATTCGAACTCAATTTATGGAATCCGTATATCAGTCAAGTTTTGATATGTTGAATATATTGTTTGATTTACTAATTGTTTTACAATACCCTTATGGCAGGAGCACTCTCCTGCTACTTCAACTTGTTTAACCATGATCTTTTTTCGAACGAAATTCTCGTATCTTACCCATTTTTCATCGACCGTAATGATTTGCTTCAAAAATGGCTCGATTTCCTTGCGTTTTATTAGCATCTCGCAAATGGAAATTCGGTCGATCAAATTTTTTTGTGTTAATTCATGCGGCACTCAAACGTCGAGCTTCTTTGTGTATCCAGCCTTACGCAAATGATTCAAAACTATTTGATAATGGATATTCAGTTCCTTAGTAATGTCATGGCTGCTTATGTGTCGATCTTCTTCAATTTTTGTAAGATTTCATCGACATTTTCAGTGATTGGTCGAACTGAGCGATTTCCAGAACGAAAGCGAGCGAACCATCTCTTGGCTGTAGCTTTTGATAAAGTATCTTGACCGTAGACACCACAAATTTTTCCACGAGCCTGCAATGCATTCTCACCTTGATCGTAGTGATATTGTAAAATATATTCAGCTTTTGAGAAGAATGACGATATGCAAAACTGTCTTATGAAAATTGTAGACTGGAATGTCACCTTTCAAACGAATGTCAGTTTGACTCAATCTGATTAGTATTGCCCGATATATGACTACGAACACAATCTAGTGACAAACAAGTTGGGTAGACAGACCTATGCTCATGTCAGAAGGGTTTTGTACTCAACTTACAAAATGCAGCTACCAGTAACGAATAAAATCAAGAAACATGTCATGTTCGAGGATCATACTATTATTAGCAAAGTTGAAAGAATTTTGACTTCTGAGGTATTTGTTATAGTTATACCCACAAATATCTCCCTTGATAATTATTTCAGATTTTTTAAGATCACGGGTGTCCTTTCGCGAGGGAGGAAACACATTTTTCATGTATTTAACCCCCCCCCCCCCTTTGCCCCCACAGAAGCAAAAACTGTCAGTTTAAGAACTGTTTTGAAAAGCTCTCATAGAGAACTTTCAGTTGATACTCATATCGGCTACCTTTCATGAAATTTTTTTTCAGGGGCCACTCCTCTGTACTGTAATCATCGATTCATGGCCTGTTTTTTAGAATCTTAGAATGGTTACAAAGCCCTTTTGCTAGGAGCTCTCTCCTGCCTTTCCGACTTATTTCAATTGTATATACTCATCTTCATGATACCTATCATTCCTGAAAATTTCATGCAAATCCTAGCAAAGCTGTAGTTTCTAAGTCGGTAAAAAGCGCATATGGCTCCATAGCCATATGTTTCCATAGTAATACAGGGCATATTGTTCCATAGTAATACAGGAAAATTCAAATCGCTATAACTTCGTTAAATATTATTCGATCTTTATGAAACTTTCAGAAAAGATCAACCTTATAAGTAGTCATCTATGTGCTAAATTTTATTGAATTTAAGGGTACCATCCAGATTTTATTCAAGAAAACATAAAATCAATAAATCATACTATTACTAACAAAGTTGAGTGAATTTCGACTTCTCATGTATTTGTTGTTGTTGTACTCATTAAGGCCTACATCCATGATTTTTTTCAGATTTTTCGGATGGAAGGTGTCCAATCGCGAGGGGGGGTACGCGAAAAGTTCGTACATTTTCCCTTCCCCTGCCCCCCTCGGTACTCATAAGGCAATTTTAAGACTTGTTTTGAAAAGATCTTGTTGAGACCTTTCCAATGACACCCTACTCGACTACCAATGGTGAAATTTTTTTTTGGGGGGTCACTTCCCTATATGGGGAGACCCCCCTTAAACCCCTTTGAAAATTTTTTCCAGCATTGAACTTTCAAGAGGTCACCACTTCTGACCTTTGCACAAAGTTTCATGGCTGTAGCTTCTATAGTTTCGGAGAAAAAGTGCTGTAACATACAGACGGACGGACGGACGGACGGACGGACGGACGGACGGACGGACACAGGTCGTGATTGCAATAGGGTTTTGTATTTTAGTACAAAACCCTAAAAAGACTCAATTCTTTTTAGACCATCCAATCCCAACATCTATGTTATAGTTTTGCGGTGGATGGGATTCGCTTGGCTGTTGTTGGGTACTTGTTGTTTGGGACTATGATGATGGTATTGTTTAAGGTGAAATCCGATAACTTGGTGATATTTCTGACAAAAGTTCTAGTGCCTTGCCTATAAATAGTTTATTAAACTTTATGTTGACAAAAATTCAGGAATTTATTTCAAAACTAATTTAATTATGCAGATCAATATCGGTCGGTCATTTCCATGTGCTTAGTAATGCGTTCCAATGAAAGCTCCTTAAGGTTCAATTGCGTTCAAAATTACTTTATGTTTTTAGTCATTGAGTCATAAAGTTGCTTTAATATTAATCACGTTCCCTTCAAATTTATTAATTCCTAATTAATACCGTGGCAATAGCATGAAATACATTGGTTCTGAAGAATTTAAAAAAATTTGAAATTTGCATCCATATGAGAAGTGAGGCTTTCAATCAAACATACTTAAACAAAGAACCAATGTTTTACGAATTCATTCATGCGTGAATATTTGTGTGCTAACCGTTCAAAGTGTAAACTCAATTTGACTTGCATTACAATAAATAACGTTCAATCAGAAATAAACCCAAAGTGCAAGAGCAATACTAAATAGTTCAATTAGAGCGTGCCTTGCTGTACAACATTGAACTTTATTTAAAAGGAATATTTTTTAGTAGAATATAAGCAATCATTGCCATGGAATAATTGGAGGGAAATAATAAATCGTTTTGCTAATTGATTGTTGAAAACTCAATCTTCAATTGCATAGAGGTTGAGAAAGTTATATTATTTAGATTCTTCATTGTTATCAAATTTGCATATGTGTGCATAGTTGCAAATGCGGACGTACGATTAAAATATGAATTATATCTTTCGAGATATATCTTAAGAATACATTAGACGCGGTGAGTTACCCGAGTAGAAATCAGTTTAGGCATACTTAAACGGGCATTAGGGCCTAATGCGGAAACAGTGGGGCTTGGCTAAGTTAGGCATGCTTAATGGGGTCCTAATGGGACACGCTTAAGTTAGGCATGCCTAATGGGGGGCCTAATTAGGCATGCCCAACTTAAGCGATTTGGGAAACTTCGCATGTTGTTGCAAACGGGAGAGTAAAAAAATTTTAATCAAAATTATGCAATAAATTAGGCCCGCATCAAGCATGCCTAACAAACTATTTTGAAAATTTCGCATTTTATTGAACGTGGAAAAAATGATTAAATCAAAATTTTGCAACTTAAAGGGAGATTTGCGATTTTTCATCAGTTTAGGATTTTTGTAGGAAAGCCCCAGTAGGCTCTAATGCCGAATGTAATGCATTACGTCTTTAGTCACTGATGGAGTTTTCCTAAACAATTCCTAAACAGAAAAATCTTTCTTGTGAAAAGTGTAAGCAATAGTAAAATTTCTTAGTGAGAACTTAGCATCTTACGAACATTCCTTAAAAGCGATAGTTTTACAATAGTTTGGCAAAAGTTTTACGATAGTTATAAGATAGTTTGACGATAGTCTAACGGCTGTTTTGGGATAGTTTAACAATAGTGAAACGATAGTTGTACGATATTTTTGAGATAGTTTTACGATAATTCAACGATAGTTTAGCGATAATTTTACGATAGTTGTAGTTGAATATGGGCCGCTCATGCACGAGTGTCAACTCAGTGCCACCATCCAAATCAACTGGGTCCAAAGCATCATATGCCTAAAGCATCAATTCATGTTCAAGCCGTAGTCAGGTAGTGCAATATAAGATCCTTATACTCTGTTTCATGAAAATCGAGCCATATTTACGGCAGTTATAGGCATTTTAATTTGCAGTAGTCTTAACAATTGCAAAAACACACGTGTTTTTAATTAGACTTTCCATCGAACCAAACACTTGAGTTTTCATGGTATTTTCTAATTATTTAGATGAGATTAACAGAATGTATATTTTTAAAATACAATCCAGTCAGTAATATTTGTAATACTCAAACAAAAAACGGCAGCTTAAGCCGGGATAGAAATGGATTTTTTTCGAACAAACTTTAGATGTACCTACATATCAATTTAATTTTTCTTGAATTAATTCATTATATGTTTTTCTAAATCATAGGTTGAGAACAAAGCCCTTTTCCAGGAATGTACTTCCGTCTACTCAATTTATTTTTTGCTTCGAGGCTTTTCCAGTCACAGGAAAGAGATCCCTTGAAAAGAGCCTCTCCGCCGTCGATGCCTCTGGATACACAAGTAAGCGCTTTTGAACTGTAAGGACCACTTATCACTTATCAATTGATCTAAGCATCTCGCCGATTATTATTATTCCAAAATAAATTTACATACTAATAGTCAAATTACAATATTATAAATATTTTAAAATAGGGTAGATTTTACAATCCAATTAAATTTATGAACTTGATTTTTTATGAAAGTTTTAAATATGCCAAGAGGCTGTGGTTGAAACTAAGATATCGCTGGTTGTGCATATGAGGTAAGCGTAGTAAGGAATAGTGGAAGGTATTATTACGTGCATACAGAACATAGAATTGAAAAGAAAATCTACTAGAGAGAGCAGCTTTGAGTGCACTAATTTGTTTGCATAAATTTTAAGGTAAATGACTATAATGAATCTTGAACAAAAGACATTCGGTACAAAGTATGCAGACGGGCACCTTCAGGGGAGTAGGGAAGGTCGAATTTGAAGAAAAGGGATAATGTAAATCTGCGCTGAACTGACTCAAGAGCATCGATATGCTTCCTGTAATAAGGACTTTAAATTTGGGAGCAGTATTCCAAGTAACTACGGACCAATGAGAAATAAAGACATGTACAGGAGGTGATATATTGGAATGGCGAAGCGGATCGTAAAATAAGTCCTGCTAAACGGGAGGTTTGTTTAATGATTAGAGTAATGTAGAGATCAAACTTCAATTTGCAATCGAAAAGCACCAAGTTTCATATAGAAAGTTACAGTGCTCAAAGGGATACCAATACGTTGAGAGAAGTTGAAACTTTTTAACAGAAGAACGTTATCTGATGGTATTTGAAAACATTTAAGGAAAGATGGTTTGATACGCACCAGTCATTAAGACACAGTAGATTGCTTTGAAGAATATAAGCGTCTAAGTGAGAGTCAATCGCAGGGAAATTTTAATGTCATCGGCATAAAACAAACAGGGGGATGTGATAACAGAAGATAGGTCGTTGATGTAAAGTAAGAATAGTATGGGGTCAAGTAGTCAACCTTGTAATACTCCGGAGCTGAGGTGAAAAGAAGAGGAGAGGCAAGAGTTAAAAGTGACTACACATTGACGATTAAGAATAGAGAAGAAAAGCCAGGAATAGAGTTAAACAGGAATATTGAACCCTTTAAGTTTCTCAAAAAGCGAAAGTGATCCACCGCATCAAAAATTCAAGAGAAAACTGTAAAAATAATTTTAATAATTTGTTGTTGCTCTTCGAGGGGTACTGCAATATGATGGGTAAAAGAAAGCAAATTTGTGAGAGTATATATGGCTTTGACAAAACCATCGTGTTAATCTGATAAGAGCGGAAGAATAAGCATGTACAAGAACTATGTTTTCAAGGATTTCACCAAAACAAGGAAGGAAGAAAATAGGACCATAGTCGGAGATGGCATTGCGGTTCCTAGATTTGAAGATAGGAAGAATTTGGGCACTTTTCCATTGGGAAATTGAACTCCCCAGAGGATAAACACAAATTAACTTCCCTGTAGAGGGACGTAAGCGCACTTGAGAAAGGAGAAGGATCCTTATCCTTCGTCAAGCCACAGCTTCCATGATTCCTGATCCCAAATTCTACCACCAAATGGTAGCAAATGACCTTGGAATCGCACAATAGGATTATTGGTTCCCCAATGATAGGGAATTAAATATCGAAAAATGCCAATAACTGCAAATCACCCACAGCTCTGCTACTAAATAATTCTTACAATTCCTTTGTGTTGACGCAAGAGGATGAAGGCGAGTATTTCGCGCCTGATAATGGAGTGAAAGTAATAGCTATGCTACTGAGAAAAGGACTGGCATTAGATTCCGAAATGTCAGATCACTGAATAACTCCGGCGCTGTTAAGAACCTTTTACAACAGGCCAGTAAATATAAACTAAAATACTGGCAATCCAGGAAACGAACTGAACTGGACGTGATATTAAAGATATGAGACCGTACCCAATATCCAAAAGTGGGAAGCCTACTGGAAAGCGAGAACTTGGAGTGGCCTTTATTGTGCATAAGAAGTTTAAGCCACCGTTACTAATTTACCGGCAGCCGATGAACGATTGTGTGCGCTCTGTAGGAAAAATTCAAAAATTCAAAATTTTGCTGATAAATGTACACACCCCGACCAAAGAAATGAAGGAAACGTTGTACAATTACTTGAAAAAAACAGTTCAACTTATCGCCTACAAATTATACAAAAATAGTTCTGAGTGATTTCAGCGCTAAAGATGGCTATGAGCTATCTCATCGAGGAACGACTGAAAGATATAGCCTCCACGATGAAACAAATGGTAACAGCCAGCACCTGATTGATTTCGGATGTAGCAAAAATCTAGTCATATGTTTGACTTGCTTACCATATTGACGCATACATAAAATAACCTGGGTATCACCGAATAGTAGCACGAAAACCCCCTTGACCATGACCTGATGCAACAAAGATGAGCTTCGAGCATAATTGATCAAACCAGTCGATCGATGTCGTATGTCAGAGGCGTATTCGGCGAAGATCAGTCCTTTACAGAAATTTGATATCAAGAGGCTGCAAACGGTGTCTGTGGCAAATAGTTTCACGGACATCCTCAACAACTAGTTGGCTCTCATCCATTCTGATACAACAACGAGTTATGCTGGATATGAAAGTGGCAATCGAGACCGTGGCAGAACAGAGAATCGGACATCAAGCCCAGCGCAAAAGAAATGATTGTTCGATGAGTTGGACAAAAAGAATCAGGCGTGCAAACAATACTTAGGTATGTTGAAGAGTATCGATGTAATTCTAGCAAGCAACAACACAGAGCTAGCATACAAAGTAGTGAAAAGTCTAAAACGAGGTTATCAGCCCAAGATCATGCTTTGTCGTGATGATATCGGCAACCTAATTGCTGATGGAAACAGAATTAAGAATAGATGGGCACTATATTTCAAGAGCCTTCTAAACCCTCTGTTCAGCCCTGGAATATCAATTCCAATAGATATTGCCAGAGAGGTTCCATTGGCCTGACCAAATCTTGATGAATTTTATTTCACTACCAAGGTCCAAAAAATAATAAAGTGCCGGGCATTGATGAGATTCCAGTGGAGCTCATTGAATATGGTGGCAGCGATATTCAAAAAGCTATCCACAGAGTCATCCAGCCCGTTTGGCCACAAGAACATATGCCGAATTAGATTCTCTATCAAAAAAAAAAAAAATGTGACTAGCTACAGTGTGAAAACTATAGAGGCACGTCACTGCTTTGTACGGTGTACAAAATATTTTCAAATATCTTAGAAAATAATAGCAGATCATATGCTTACAGTTTTATTGGGGAGTATCAAGGCGGCTTTAGGTCAGGTAGATCGACCATAGACCAATTTTTCACAGTCAAGGAGGTATTCCAGAAATGTTGGGAGTTCAGTGTAGACGTACACTGAATTTCTTTGTCTTCAAGCAAGCATACGAGAGTATTGATCGAAACGGACTGTACCAAGTATAACTTTACTTTGGTATCCCAGCTAAATTAGTCCATTTTACCAAAATGACAATGACGTCGACAAACCCCCAGGTCCGCATCAATAACCAACTCATCGATACCTTTGACTTCAATATCGGGCTAAAGGAGAGAGATGGGCTGGCCCCATCGCTATTCAATTTGGCTCTGGAATGTGTCATAAGAAAGCTACCTGTCGATACTAGGAGTACGTTACTATACAAGTCAAGCCAAGTGGTAGCCTATGCGGATGACATCAACATTTTGTCACAGTCGTTAACAACTACCAAAGAACTTTTCCTAAACTCGACAATCAAGCAGAACTTGTAGGGCGACAAATAAATTAGAATAAAGCAAAGGACATTACGCAGTCGAAGAAAAATATCTCAAATGCCCAAAATGTCCCACTTGGCGAATACAGTATCGAAAATGTGGGCTAATTTGTATATTTAGGCGAGATAATAAAGGATGCCGCGAATGAAAGAGATGAAACACGAAGTTTTGACGATCTTGAAGGCCAATTGCATACACAGGAAAACAAAGCTCAAGGTATATAAACCTTTGATAGGAGCTGTGCTATGCGATGGATGTGAAACATGGGCCCTAATCCAAGCAAAAGTCGGGTCCCGAGGCGAATTATTGGATCGAAGCTAGACGGGGACTAATAGCAAATTCGATACAATCATGAGCTGCATGGAATTTTTGACGAACCGGAAGTCTCAACGATTGCAAAACTGTGGAAGCTGAAATGGACTATCCACATGAATCAAAAAGGTATTCGTCGACAGAACTGAAATGCGGAGGCCAGTGGGAAAACCGAGGAAATGCTGCAGTGGTTCGGTCAACGAAAACAGTTTATTGCTACTCGGATTTCGAAATTGGAGAAAGCTGTCAATGGACCGAAACAGTTGGAGGCGCTTGTCGCAGGAAGCGAAGGCCAAAGAGGGGCTGTAGCGTTACGAAGAAAGAGAACCTTAATAAGTCATGTTCTTGTTTAGTTCCTAATGTGAATTCACCCTGAATCTATGATGAGCTCGTACATCCTGATTAGACGAAGCTTTCTTATCAATGAAGATGGATTCGATTTGGTGGAAAGCAGTTGATATAAGGGCGCTAATATGTTTGTTCACTGGATAAATCTATTTTTGTTAGTTGCAAAGTCCATAAAATGCGGCTCATCTTTACTGGCAAAGATAAAGAGATTAATCTTTCTTACCAATATTTTTTTACAATACACTACTATCGTCGATACTTGTCAGTCCATTCGTGTGTCTATCTCTCAACCAGTGTGTAAGAGCAAAGAACTAGAGAAGCTAGAAGCATCAATTTTTGTGAACAACTCAGAAGTTTCTTATTAATGAAAGTTTCACATAAAAAAATTAAGGAGATTTTAAGGGATGTGACTTTTTGAAATTTTTTAACCGAATACAGTCGATTGGGCCGCCAAATGAAAAGTCTTGCTGAGATCTTTCAGCGCTTGTTGTTAGAACTGAAATATCGGTAACAGTGTAGGCAGGGGAAGCGGAAGAACACGACAAAATGTTGCTCCCAAACTCGCGACTGGACACTTAGACCGAGAAATCTGAAAAAATCAAGGAGGCAGCTCTTTATGAGTACAACAACGAGAACCTCAGAAGCTGAAGCTCGTTGAATTTTGTTAGTAATAGTATGATTTATTAATTTTACATTTTCCAGAACAAAATCTTTAGGACAGCTTTAAAGTCAGCAGGTTACTTATAAGACTTATCAACAATTTAAATTTCAGAAGGATCAAATGATATTTAACAAAATTATGGTGATTTCAGTTTTCTTGTATCACAACAACAACAACAGTACATTGCTATTATTAACTCTTAATGAAAGTGTTAGTTTTATCGGTAAGAAAATCATAGTAGTAGGTTTTTATGAGTACAACAATACCAAATATCTTAGAAATCGAAATTCATTCAACTTTGATAATAATAAAAGTAGCATTTTTGAATTTGACTTTTTTCCCAGTAAATTAATATAAGTAGCCTAAAATTTACTAAAATCACTCTCAATTTTCTTCGACTTTCAGTTGTAACGCGGCTCCTATTGCAGTGTCCGAAGCATCCTACACTGCCAAAAATGCGTCTCCTTTAGGATAGTTAATCAACATCACCCGCGCCAAATCATCTTTAAGATTTTTAAAGGTGTTCTCAGCTTCAAGAGTCGAAGTTATCGGTGCGTTTCCCTTCATGTTGCCATGTAATAAGCTGTTGAGTGGGGCTTGTTGACTTGCTGTATGCGGTATGCAAATGCTCTAGAAAGCTATCATGCCGATAAATCTGCGAAGTTGTTTTGCTATTTTTGGCCATTGAAATTGCACTATTGCTTAGATCCAATCAGGCAGTGGAAGGACGCCTTTGTCGCTAAGCAAGTATTTGAAAAATTTGGGTTAATGAAAATCCCATATTTTTTGAATCGATCGAAAACCTGTTGAAGATAACGTAGGTGTTCTTCCTCATCTTTCGAAGCTATCAAGATATCGTCGATGTATTTGAAATAGTAGTCAAGCCCTCGCAATACTTCGTCCACAAAACGATGAACCTTTTGGACAGCATTTCGCAATCAGAAGCTTACATGTTATACAGAAATTTGAAAATCCCGTTTTTGGTATTTTTCTTCGGCGACAGGTATCTGAACATAAGTCTTTACTAAGTCTACTTTGAAAAATAGATTTGTTTCTCGAAGCCCCAGAGTAAAATCGTGTATGTGGGGGATGGAGTGTTGGTCCGGCATGGTGCATGCATTAAGTGCGCAATAATCGCTGCATGGTCGCCACTCACTGTCTGTTACTGGCCCAACCGCTTGACGATGGCCGAGCCGTGCCCAACTTGATCATTATGTAGTTATCGAGCAGTGACCTAAACAAACTGCTCGAAAACCGGCATAACACTGATTAAAATTTAATACATATTTTTGTAAATTATAAAATTTAATTTTTATTATATATATAAATTTTTTAATATAAATATATTATTTTTTTCATGTATTAAATTTAATTTTTTTACATTTATATTGTTAATGATGTTTATCTTTTTTATTATTATTTAAATTTTTCTATATTTTTATCTTATATTACTTTAATAATTCAAATCTACAATTAAACTTCGGACATGGCAACACCTTTTCACGCTGCACATCCACGTATTGCATTGCCGAAGGCAATCTATGCAGCCGAACGAACGGTTGCTCGTGAACAGCTGGTGTGACATCTACCGCAAGCGGACAGCTGAGAACAAAACGGGGAGGCCGCTTTTGATCTCGACACATAGCATACGCGCGAGAACCGCGTCGGCAGGAGTGAAGTGAGTTAGCGCGTAGAGCATGAGATGATGAACTCGGCTGCCGTTCTGATACCGCAAAGTGCTTGTTTTATGCATTTTCATGCTTACTTTTGTTGGTGTATTTTGTCGCGGCGATGCATTAGACTTGAGTGTTTCGCTCGTTTGCGATTAAATATGAGTCCCTAATTACGTTTAAGGGTGAAGTGATATGCTCTGATAGATTTATTTTGTCGTGCATGCTTGAGTTTCTCTTCCAAGTCATCGCCAAATTTGTGCAGGATCTTGCATTTGCATGAGAAGTTGTGTGTGACGAAAGACAAAATATGCCCATAGACGTAACATCATCTCAGATGCACTTACTCGGGCTTTCCATCGCTCCATCGTGTGCTCCGTCGTTACATCTTGGTGGTGTGGAGTAATAATCTATGAAGTAATGCAAGTGAAAGAAAAAGGCATAGTGAGTGTGAAAAGATCGTGAAGTTAACAATGTTATAAAACGAAATGAATAGCGATCATAGGGATTATCTATGAAACGTTAGTGCGAATTGTTGTTGTCGATAGTCGTTGTTGCGGTCATGTTTTGTTATTCATCGCTTTGACATGTCGTATGTTTGATCGTTGGACGTGTGGCTCATAGAAATTTTGTTCGCGCTGAGCACCAATGAACAGTTGTACATTTTGGAAGGAAAATCATGGCGATTTTAATGCAATTTACAAGGAAGTCTGTTTCTGATCACCCCAAGTAGCGCATGTCTGCTTGGAGACTTCACTCGTTGTCTGATTTTTGTACAAGCGCTTCGATACGGCGGGAATGAATCTTGAGGCGGTTCATCCCGCGATTAGCAATTTTTTTGCATGTGCGAATTTTTCGGCTGTTCTGGCTAAGACGAGAGAAAAGTCGTGTCGGGATCATCGTGGAAAATGCATGTGCGTTATTCATTTATAAATGAAATTTTCAGTACCAAATGACGACTGGCTGCTTAGCGGACCACTACATCAACGCGGACAAAATAACAGAATGCGTGTCCATGAAATGCATTCACTTGTCTAATAAAAATAAACTCTACTTTCAATCCTATTAAAATAATTCAATAGAATGCCCCACTCTTAGTTGGAGGCCATAAATATCGTCGGTAATGACGAAGTTCTCTTGAGGTCGTCTTTTTTCTCCAGGCCCGGTTCGTCCTCTGAGTCAGCAATTTTTGACCCTTAGTAGGTTACCTAATTCACGACTTCGGTCGATATTCATTGGAACATCGAAATTTGTTGATGCGATACTTCTTTTGTAGCGGGCAATACTACCCTGATTGTGCATTCACGCATCCTCAGATAAGGCCAATCTCGGCGAAACTCACCATCCTCTTTCGCCAAGGTAGCAGACCATCGCTGCAGTCCTTTACGGACATTTTCATCTAACCACTAATTCACTACAATTATCTCAAAGTTTGTTCTTGCCGCCTTGTATTTATGTGGTGCGAGACGGCAAGGTTTGCCGCTAAATGGTGGCCCCAGTGTAGTGTTTGTATGATGTCGCGTATTATTTTGTACCAAAAAGGCGCGTGCTTGAGGTCGCGTTATCTCGGGGTACTGTTTTAACAATTCGTGATATGGTGAATTGCCTACGATTGTTTTGATAGACGTTATATTAATGTCTATTGCGTAGCTTGACGCAAATAACCTCGTGTCCTGGGCGATCAATCGGCGTTTTTTATGTCGGTTAAAACTCCATAGATGTGGATAAAGTCTGCTTCGATGATACGTTTTATCAACGTCGGCTACGATGAATCTCCATAGATAATGACGACGTTGTCCGAGAAATTTCAGTTAGAGAAACATCAGTCCGTAAGTAGCCATTATGGAATTGTTGGCTGCCTTCAGATCATACTCGGTCCTTTTACACCATCGACGCATTATTTTACGTGGGTACACGCATAAATGAGCACCGGAGTCAATTAAAAATGCCATCTTAGTTGAACTATCTGTGATCAAAAGGCGGCGCATGAGAAAGTGACGACCGGTTACCCCCATCATTGCCGGCCACTGTTTGTATTCCCCTGGAACGAACACGGGGATTGACACTTCGTGACATCCGCGCCAGAGCATATATACTAACAAGCAACTGCACCAGCTGTTTTTCCGATTAGAAAGGGACGTAAAATAACATAAGAGACATTATTTTGCATTTCTTTCTTTCCTTTCTAACAATTTGAGAGGAAAATAAATTTTACTCAATACATACACAAATCGATTTCTAATTTTACGCAATACATACACAAATCGGTTTTTACGTTAACTACCGTTAGATGCGAAATTTGTTCTATGTGAAATTGCTTGTTAGTAGATATGCTCTGTCCGCGCCAAATCTCTTGTGGTAGTAGCAGATTCCGCTTGCCGTCATGTTTTGCTGCTGCTAACCTCTTGATCGAGAACGTGGTCGAAAACGAGGGTGACGTTGAGAGCATAGTATACTCAACTAGTAACCACACTCCATCAACCCTCCGGGAAAATCCGAATACAAGCCAAACAGCGAGCCATAAATCTTCGGTAGCAGGTAGGTGGTAAACGCTGATGCGAGGAATGGGGCGAATATAAACATATGCTTCGATGAGTTATTTCAGGGCTATCAGAGCTAAAAAATCAATAACTTTGCAGAAAAACAAATTCGTTCCATGCAATCTTTTAGTTTTTTATTAGGATCTGGCAGCACTCCTTTGTTCTGAAATGCGTCAAAGAACGCGTGCGTTGGAAATTTTATTTGCATTTTGCTTTGTTCCTTGAGCGCACCAAACATGGGATCAGCTGTAATGCCCCGGATCAAAAAGTGTGCAACACAGGGTAAATGCAAGGTGTGGGTAATAGTTGAGTATACTATGGTTGAGAGCAATGTTCTTGGTCTTTGTGTCTCCAAGGCTATGGGCTACCTACTTCGAGGACTGCTTGAGGTTACCTCCTCTTTTGGTGACGTCGCCAATTGAGCAAATTTTATCGACATGATTGCACTGGTTCCCGATAGATCAATTGATGTTGACGAGGCTACTTTGAGTGTACTTACTTCACTAATCTGATGTAGCGAATTTCTGGCGAGATGTCGTCGGCCAAATCTGCTTTCTTATTCAAAGATAGGTCTTTATGCGCCGTGAGCATACCTCGTACGCCGGACACTACAATAACTTCATATTTTTCCCCCCATATATTTTAGTTGGCGCAAGAATTGTGATGGCTTTTAGGCAACGATTTCCTCAAATTGTATAAATTGTGAAGTTTTTTCATTTTGTATTCGGCACATTCTTTTGACTTACTTGTCACGCAACTTGAAATACTGTCTTTCTATCGGAGGTTTACGCACAAGACCCTTCACTTATTTTCTGTACTTCCTTGTGAGTAAAGGCACAAAAAAGGCGAATCTGTTTTCTCAAGTTCGAAGAGCACATCCTTGCCATCATGTCTCGATATCATGTCACGCTTCTCGGGTTTCCGGATTTGTTCTCCGTCACTCTTGCATCTTTGGAAACATCCTGTCTCCAGTACATCTTTATATAAGAACTGATCGGCCTATCCTCGAGTATTGTTCCCAAATTTGGACACCGCATTATAAGTACTTAGACTCACTGCTGGAATCTGTACAACGGAAGTTCACCCGAATATTATTCTTTAAATTTGAAGTCCTGTATCAATCTTATGAAGAAAGACTTTCTTTTCTGCACCTCCCATCGTTATCATCTCGTAGACACTTTCTTGATAAATGTCTCCTATATAAGCTTCACCATTATCAGTTGCATACAAATGTAAGAGAGTCACTGACAATGCTTACACCTAATTATCCCTCTAGAAATGAAGGATCTTACGAAATTCCATTTGAAAGAACGGAAACATTTTACAATTCACCACTGCTGCGTCTGCCAAGAAACTCCAATGCAATGGAGTTTCGCCCGTACCCTCTATCTTTAGTAATTTATAAGCATCGACTTAAGAATCTTCTTCGGTGAAAGGTGGGATTCGGTACGCCCAATTACTGCTGTTATTGTGTTATAAGACTGCGTTATTTTCGGCATTTTGTACACTGCACTTCCTACTTTTCTTTAACCAATACTGAATTATTCGGGTATCATGTCGGGTGGTCATTCCTGTGGGTATTGGGAAGTATTGCCGAATGGTTCAGTTAAAGTTCAGGTTTAAGGATAGACGGCCTTTGTTGTTTAAACTAGAGGTTGGTTTTATCTCTACGAAGTATTACACTTGGTGAATTATATGAATTGAAGCACCGACAATGAGTACAGGCGAAACACGAAATATGAACCACCTCGAGGAAAATATTAATTCCACTGGTTTGCATTAGCTGAAATGTCAAAAAACCAAAAGAATATCATTAATTTTAATGGTATTGTCCCAGTTTTATTGAACAAAAATTAAAATTGACTATTTATACTTGTTGATTATAAAGGGTGGTCCAACCATAATGCACGACGTTAATTGTGAGTCACACCTTGTTGTCAAGTTTTTCGCCCAACTTAATTTGACATTTCTTTGTTTCAGTGTTTATAGAGGTACACAATTGTGCAGCACGTTAAGGTTGTTGAAGCCTTTTGCAAAAAGGGCGTTCAAATCAAAATGCATTTTGTGCAGTTCGTGATTTTTTTGGTCAGCATAATCGACTAAATGTGTCCACAATCGGGGGAATTGTGCGCAAATTTCAGCAAACCGAGTCTGCAGGAAATATCAAATCACCTGTGCATGCTCGCCCAGTTTGTTGTGCGGAAAAAATTGCTGTTGTTTGCGATAGTGTGGCAGAAGTACCATCAACCTTGACTCGTCGTCGTGCCCAGCAATTGAACATCTCAGGAACATCACTGATGCAAGTTTTGAATAAAGATTTGAACTTACACGCTTACAAGGTTCAATTGATTCAAGAGCTGAAGCCTACTGACCACTTCAAGCGTCGGCAATACGCCCAATGATCGGTTGAACAGACAAAAGGGAATGGTGACTTTACAAATAAAATCATCTTCAGCGACGAGGCACACTTTCACCTCAGTGAATTCGTTAACAAGCAGAATTGTCGTATTTAGGCAAATGAGAATCCACGAGTGATTGTTGAAAAGCCGATACATCCGCAAAGAGTGACTGCTTGGTGCGGTTTATGGGCTTGCGGTGTCATCGGGCCGTACTTCTTCGAAAATGAGAACGGCCAAGCAGTAATCGTGAATGGTGTTTGCTATTGCGAGATGATAACAGACTGCTTGTGGCCATAAATTGAGGTTATGTACCTGGGCGGTATGTGGTTCCAACAGGATGGTGCCACTTGCCACACAGCCAACGAAACAATTGCTCTTTTGGGCGAGAAATTCAATGGCCGTGTTATCTCACGTTGCGGTGATGTTAATTGGCCGCCACGATCATGTGATTTGACACCGTTGGGCTTCTTTCCCTAGGGATATTTAAAAAAAAAGTGTACGTCAATAAGCCAAGAACAATTCAAGAGCTATAGGATGAGATAATTCAGCTCATTAACGACATTGAACCTCAATTATGTCTCAGAGTCATTGTAAATATGTACCATCGGATAGAAGTTTGCTATCCTAGTCGTGGTGAGCATTAGGGCGATATTTTGTTTCACACATAATTGTCATAGATCCTTCTATTATAATGAATAATATGAGCATAATTCTCTGAAAACATTTTGTTTTATTTACAGTTAACATCGTGCGCTTTGGTTGGACCACCCTTTATTTTGATATCTAAGGTTTTTGCTGCCCTAGTACACATAAAGCTCTACTCCGATAATTTTTTCAGATTTTAAGTTCACACTTTCACGAAGACGGATCATATTTTCGCGGTTTCCCCCTCTCTTATGCACATCGTTTTCTATGATGCACTTTTAAGATTTGGTATGAAAAGATCTCACCAAGACTTTTCATTTGATACCCAACTCCACTATCTTATTTGCAATAAGGGGTCGGATTGACAGACATGTACCGATTTGATAAGGATATTATAAATTTCAATAGACAAAGACTTCAAAAATATACGAACTTTTTTAGTTATTCATTCCAAGTGTTACCATTCACTATATTAATATTTAACTTGTCTAGGGACGATAAATTGAATTTAAGAATATTAAATATTTCCTGTTGTTCATTCCAGGGAAAAGCTTAAAAATTAGTTGAGAGACACTTATTAAATGGCGTCCTAGTTCATGACCAGTATTGATCTGAAAATAACTTTTTCAATTTAAACTTCCTCTTTATGAATAATTTTTGCAAGAGTGTGGCAAGATATGGCTGGTGCCAAACGTGGTCATTCTACAAATTGTTTTTCACTCTTTTGCACTCAATTGAAAATACTGAAAATCGACCAGATTACTCGGAAGTTGATTTTTTCTTGCGTGCCCACAAGAGTCAAGAGATAAATTTTTTTGGCATCCTTCCAAACCCCTAAAGCTTTACGAGTGCAATGAAGGTGTCACCTGAGTCGTAAATTCACATGTATTACGAGCATGTGAAAAAGTTGTTGTTTGGACGAAAGCTTATTCTCTGCAATTGTGGCTGAGCGTTATCTTTTAGCCCCGCTAAATTGCAAGTGTTTTGCAGAAACGATTTGTGCTTAAGCTTGCAATAGGCAGCGACGCGTTTTTTAGTATTGAGCTTTTTACGACCTGCTATTTTAAGGTATTACAAGCCAGTGGTCGATTTGGTGGGATTTTGTTTGAAAACAAATTCTGATTCGATTGCCGGCATAACGACTTCGTAGAAAATCTTCGAGTGGCCTGTACGACTTGATGTAAAATAATAGAATGTTGGCTTTGAAGAGGTTTGTTTTTTTTTGAATGAAAGCCAACATTAGAACTGCTTTGTTTCTACATCACAAGAGAACTACAAACGACGGTCAAATGTTTTCAATGTTAATGTGAATATGTAAACTTGATTTGGAAGCATTTTATTTTTGTCCGCTCCGAAATGGGAAGGTAAGCGAGAACTTTATTCTTTAAAAATATTCAAGCACCTCCTTCTCAATAATTAGTTCAACCAGTTTCAAGACATTATTCCAATCAACAAATGGAAATTTATTTCAAATACCATAATATTTGTTTACTTCCGATTAAGGGTCCATTTACTAAGGATATTCTGGGACTTATAATGTATGACATTGTTAACCGAAAATGCTGGTAGGGACGATTGAGTTAAATCGAATGACGGGACATCAAACGACCAACAAGGATTTCGTTATCTTCTCTGCTTTCTACTTTTTGGAATGTTGATGAAGACGAAAACAGTTTATTTAGGCTACCACTTATTATTCATGAGTAGAATATGCCCAAGTTGAATGAGTCTATTCGCTCGAATAATAAATTCACTTCATTACAAAATGAAGATATTATGCGAAACAACTTCTATCGCTCTCTCCGTGTCAACTGCGAGACACTTGGATAAATGATAGGTAGCTAGGACAAGTTTGTGGCAACATTATTCCTTGAGTGGAAAATTGATGAAAGTTGCTTAAAATTGGCATATATTAGAGCCTCAAAATGTTTGAGTTGTTAAGGGAAAATATTGCGAGAAGATGGTGTTGTTGTACGGCGAACGATACCAATTTTATGCGCATGCAAATAAATATTCGAAAGTTTGATAGTGAAAAAATGGAAGTATGATTTGCTCCGTTGTGATATAATAAAAGCGTACTTAAGTCTACGAGTATGTCGAACTTTTAAATCATTTAAAGGAATCATAGTGTAATATTCGAGCAGTCCACCTAGGCAAATTGCTCGCGGGACCTTCACGAAAAGAAGCTTGTTCAAAAGATGATCAAGTCATTTTCATGGGTGGTGATGCAAAAAGTCCACAACATACTGTTACGGATGGAATAGAAAGGTATCAACATTATCTCACCCCGAACAACTACCATATCAGTCGCGTGACTCGTTAAACTAAGCAAGCCTAAGCCGCACTCGATTAGAGTTTTGATTAAAACTTCTAATTGTACCCGTAGCAGTAATTTATGTACGAGTACTTGTAGTATTGATTTTTAAAAAGTAAAAAAAAAATATAATCCATACTGGGAGATAGGTAGGTTGCTGCGAAAGTATATGCCACTTCAGGTCCAGCGTTAAGCGGACAGCAACTTTATTTGGAAGGAATGTCTAGAACCACTGGCCAACAACATTCACAACCTGAACGAGAAGGTTCAACATCTTTTAGAGACCGAAAGTGCCCTAATGAGGCGAGTTGTGGAAATGTACCGACCGACTGCAATATTGTGTATCATGACGAAGGATTTCCTGCAGTCATATGGTAAGGAGGCAAGTCAACATCCGAAGCTGATCAAAATTCCGGCAGCGATAACGATGACGACGATGAAGACAACATAAGTGAAGAGGATAAGAAAGCAGAAAACGCGAAAAGCTGATTAAAAGTTAAGTCGCACAATATCGAACAACTCCGTCAAAGGAGAACGCGAAAAAGCTTTTACGTGCCTTTTTGAACAAGCGTGTAGCATAATTTTGAACATTCTGTGGAATTCTGTTTCGCTTCGATGATTCCCATCATTCTGAATTTCTCATGCTACTCTCACATTGCTGTTGACCACCTGTCACATACATGAGCAAATCAACTTTAATCGGATGAAAGGATCCAAAATCCAAAAGGTGGCATTTTCCGTCTGTCTATTCTCCAAAACATACAAGCGTAACATTTGGTATCAATTATTTAATTCTCTCGAAATACTTGATACGTTGCGCGCAAATGAACATTGCCTTCGACTACCTATTTACACAATTTAAAAAAAAAACGAAAATAATAAAATAACGGATATTCTCCTCCAGGCTTACTTGATGGAGCGTCGTCCGATCTGTAGCACTAGGTGAATCACGTCATTTAAAATCCGAAAAAGCACTATTTAAACTCACGCAGTTTTTCGCGACATTAATAATTATTGATAAACAATTTGATCTGACATTACAAACTGTCATAGAAGATGTTACGCCGATGTAGCCGTGATAGAAGAGACCGCCACCGGAGTGGTTGAATGTGGAGTGGAAATCACGCTGAGTTTGCGTGAAACCACGGGAATAAGAGGAACCACTCCGAAGAGCTGGCTGAACCCGAGACAAAGAACTCGGTCGGAGAGCGGTACAGTGGCCGCAAGAGAGAGGTTATATAAGAGCGCGATGAATGATGCGCCTACGTTTTTTTCTTGGGTTTGCCGGATCGAAGGTGAAAAAGTGAATCGATGATGGATAAGACAGAGGACGAGCGTCGGCTTGATTTTTAAAGCAGTGGTAGCAACTGCGTACTAGACGGATTACGACATTGCGGAGCTCCAGAACGAAGTAAAGCGACAAGGAAGTAGCCAGCAAGTGGGGAAGCAATTTGAATAAAGTCGATGGAAGCAGCGGAGAAGGGGCCCGTTTATAACTTGTGGACAGTAAGTTTTCCTTTTAAAGATTTCTTCTTTTTCATTCGATTACAATTGAGAGTTTAAATTATTAGTTACTCGTATTCACATAGCAAAACTTGAAACAAAAGATGAATTTGTGTAATTGAAGTTTATAAAGTTAAATTCCAGGAAAAAAGGTAAATTTTCTTTAGATAACCCAATTGAGTTTGAGTTTCAGGTTGTAACGGGTGCGGCTTGTGTGGTAAATCGCGAGAAGAAAATTTAAAGTTTAGTGTTAGTGTTCGGAGGAGGTGTGTAGAGGGTGGAAAATTCTGGAGATATCAATTTACCTTTGCACATCCCATAATCGTAACAAAAAAAGGAAAGTGAAGGAGTTTTCCAAATAAATCTAGAGAAACTTAGACGTGTCGTATAGTGTGGCAAATAGCTTTTGCTTCATTGTTAGGGAGTTACGAGGAAAGTGTGTACGAGTCGTATAGTGTTGAAAATAGCTTTTGTTCCGTCGTTAGGGAGTTCCAAGGAAAGTACAATATGTTTATTTGTAGCCATTCTAAATTTCTGGCCGAAAAACGGTTGCACTAAGTCGCATAAGTGTTCTCAGTGACATAAAAAGTCTAATGATGAAGTTGCCTTTTTCGTGCTGCGAGAAAGAGAAACCGGCAAGCCGTATTCTCGCTTGGCGGCTACCTTTGATGAACTTTTTTTTCGGGGGGTCACTCCCCTATATGGGGAGACCCCCCTTAAATACCTTATAAAATTTTTTGTAGTTGAACTTTGAAGAGAGCACCACTTTACACATGCTTACAAAATTTGATGTTTCTAGCTTAAGTAGTTTGCGAGAAAAAGTGCTGTGAAACACGGATGGACGGACGGATGGATGGACAGACGGACAGACAGGTCGCGATTTTAGTAGGGTTTTGTAAAATTATTTTACAAAACCCTGAAAAGAACGTGAAAAGTGCAGCCTGAGTGCGATTATCATTTAAAGAGGGCATTTTCCGTTGTATTCTGAAGTGAAATTTTTTGGATTTCAATGTAGACGTGTGCCCACTATATTGAAAATAACGTTACAATGGATGTCACAGTGATACAATCGTTCAAAAGTCACAAAATCCGAAATCGAACCACGCGCATATAATTTATGGGATGTGGTATATAAACAGAGAAAAGTAATGAAGTATGTGAAATCTGATGCTCTGATATTTCTAGGTGTAAAAAATTAAAGTGTGTAAATAGTGGAATACATTCCAAATTTCATAATAAACGTGTTTTCCCATGGAAGTGCACAGTGAATTTCAAAAACAAACACAGTGGAATATTTATAATGATCTTCTGTCTATAATTAGGTCACCTTGTCTTCTTTTTGCAGACGATTTTAAAGTTTTCTGTGAGATCAAATTCCTTCAGGACTATTTCTACCTCCAACGAGGCCTTACTGCCTTAAGCAACTGGTGTAAATCAAATTTCCTTTGCCTCAATATTGCCAAATGCCATAAAATGACCTTCACACTTAAATCATTTCCTGTGGTTTTTAATTATACTTTGAGTGATGCTTTCCTCCTAGCAGTGAATACAATTAAGGGCTTAGGTGTCAAATTTCATCCGTTATTTAGCAACATTTCTATTGCTGTCCGCTTGTTTGTTTGTCTTGTTCGCCTACTTCTTGAATATTGTGCTTTTGTCTGGTCTCCTAGCTGTTCCTACCTTCATTCATCTTTGCAGTCAGCAAACGTTCACTCGGTCTTTATTCTACAAGTTTTATTAACCCTACCAATCCTATCAGCATTGTTTAACCTTCCTCTGTCTTCCTACCCTGAAGTCTCGTAGAGTTTTCTTAGACCAGTGTTTTTTATATCAACTTTGCCATTATCACTTCGATTTAAATTTATGTACAAAATTGCATACCCGACAGGGGGTATACCCCGCTCGGAATATAAATATTTTCGGGATACCATTTGCTCGTATCTCTATTTTCACTCTCCTATCTTGCGCATGATAAGAAACCAGGATTCACTTGAGCTTCGTCCTTTTTCCTCTTCTTATTTCTATTTCGAAGCCGGATTAAAAGAAATAGCTATAAATTACAACCCATAATTAGAGTGTTCTTATTTCGTTTTTTTGCTCTCTCTTTTCAAACTTATCATTTGTTTTAACACATTAACTTTTAATTTGTGTTTTGCTACTTTGCAATTGGACTTTTTGTCTGTTAAATGGTTAAATAAATAAATAAATGCAAGCAAGTGATTAAAGAAAGGAACTAGGCGCACATATAATACATCCAGCGACCACCTCGGGCCAAAAAAGAACAATATAAAACCATTCGAAAAATCTGTCAAGGAAAGAAACGACTGCCCATCAACACCAAGATCCAACAGATAAACGAAAATATGACAGTATATGAGTTCAGATCGGCGCATGCCTCTATTAAACAACGGAGAGATGTTTTTTTTTTCTTGAAAAGTTAGACACTGAAGATGACTCGAAACGCACCTGCTCACACAACAAGGCAAGGCCCGACGGCCTTCCAACAAAAAAGAGAATTAGCCTGCGGATATAAAAAAACAAAATAATAGACTTTAACTAAGAGATGGCTTCAATCCACAACCAAATCTTTGTAAAAGTGCCCAAGCTGCAACCATAGGTAGCGCAGTCAAAATTAAAAACAGATGGCTGCAATATTTCCAGAAGCTATTCACAGTGTCCTCAACGACAACTAAAGCTCTGAACATTCCAGAAGCAGAGCAGGAGATCCCGGTCGAATCAAATCAAGAAACATGTCAATTAGGATTTTATTGGAGAAAATATGAAATACGAAGATCATACTATTATTAACAAAGTTGAACGAATTTTGACTTCTGAGGATTTTGGTATTGTTATACTCATAAATATCTCCCTTGATAATTATTTCAGATGTCCATTCGCGAGGGAGGAAACACATTTTTCATGTATTTCCCCCCTGTGCCCCCACTGAAGCAAAAACTGACAGTTTAACAACTGTTTTGAAAAGCTCCCATGAAAACTTTCATTTCATACTCATATCAGCTACGTTTGATGAATTTTTTTTTTCAGGGGCCACTCTCCTGTACTGTTATCATCGATTCATGGCCTATTTTTTCGAATCCTAAAATGGTTACAAAACCCTTTTGCTAGGAGCTCTCTCCCACCTCCTTGACTTGTTTCACTTATGAGCATTAATTGTAGGTACTCATCTTCAGTCATTCATTAAATTGAATCAAGTGTTCAAAGAATGCACCTTAAACATTGAAGTTGGGAAAAAATAACTCAAAATTATTCAATCTTCGCATTTAAAACAGCCAATATTTTGTTTTACGATTACTGATACCACTGGCTGAACCGATTCTCAAAGATATACATGACACCTATCATTCCTGAAATTTTCATGCAAATCCTAGCAAAACTGTAGTGCCTGAGTCGATAAAAAGCGCATGTTGTTCCATAGCCATATGTTGCCATAGTAATAAAAGCAGCGCATATTGTTCCATAGTAATACAGGAAAATTCAAACCGCTATAACTTCGCTAAATATGATTCAATCTTTATGAAACTTACAGGATAGATCAATCCTATAAATAGACATCTACATACTGAATTTCATTGAATTTAAGGGTACCGTTAAGATTTTATTCAAGAAAACATAAAATCGATAAATCATACTATTACTAACAAAATTGAGTGAATTGCGATTTCTAACGTATTTGCTGTTGTTGTACTCACCAAGGCCTACATTCCTGATCTTTTTCAGATTTTTCGGATGGAAGATGTCCAAACGCGAGGGGGGGGGGACACAAGTTTTTCGTGTATTTCCCTCCCTGTTCGCGCCTCGAAGCAAATTTTGCCAAACTAAGACCTGTTTTGAAAAGTTCCCAACAAGACCTTTCATTTGATACCCATATCGGCTACCTTTAATGAAATTTTTTTTCGGGGGGTCACTCTCCTATATGGGGAGACCCCCCTTAAATACCTTATAAAATTTTTTTGTAGTTGAACTTTGAAGAGATCACCACTTTACACCTACACACAAAATTTGATGTTTCTAGCTTAAGTAGTTTCCGAGAAAAACTGCTGTGACACACGGACGGACGGACAGACGGACAGACTGGTCGCGAAACTAGTAGGGTTTTGTAAAATTATTTTACAAAACCCTAAAAAGGAACTCAACTAAACAATAACATATTCGCTAGCAGCAAGCACCTCAGCAGCAACATCAGCGATGTTGCAGTCCAAAAGGTAGTAGCAGAGATAACCAGCACGATAACAGCATGCATACTCACCAACTTCAAGATGCACTTTCCGTCAGAATTGCATCAAGAATACCACGAACATGACATGGCTAAGCCGTTAAGTATGAAGTGATAGAAGGGGCTGGGAGATAACGGTGGCTCTTTGTTCTATCGTAGAGGCGAAGCCAGTCGGAGTTTTTCTGAAGATGCGATTAGGAAAAAAACCAGCATAAGGTCGGAAAACAACCGAATTGAGGGAAACTTGAAAACGAACAGAATTGCAAAAGCTTAGTAATTTGATAGCTAGAAGAGTTGTGGCGGTGAAGGAAATTGAACGAAGAACGGACGTCTGGCAGTTTATAACGGAGCCCCAGATAGGGAAATCAGGAAGTAAATTTTTGCATTAAAAAAATTTCGCCAAGAATCTTGTTGTAATTCTCTTATTGTGTAAGGATATTTATGAAAAAGTGAAAATCTTCCATTGGTGAAGAAATTTCGCATCAGTTGCTACGGTGGTTGATCAGGAGTTTCAATCGTCTTACTTCCCTTTAGTTTCAGAGATCCGCAGTCTCGTTTGGTGGACCACGAGGTGGCGGCACGCAATCGGGCGAACGAATGGCACCACCAACCGTCTTCATTGGGCTATCGAGGGCCTGAAAGTTCCACATGAAAGAACCCTCTTGGCGGAGTTCTTTTAAAATTCGTTGTTAAAACTGTAACATTGATAACAAGGTAGACAGGGAAAGCGGTACAGTACTGTATTCCTCACCCTCCCGGGATTTGATTGGACACCTGTGGACCAAAAAATTTTAAAAAAATTATGGAAGTACAATTCAATATTAGTTCTTCCGGGCTATATAGTCGTTGATTAATTTTTAAATAAGAATAAAAATTTCGACCGCAACATACGGTCATCTCAGTATACTTCCTGGTAGTGTACTGAGTATGACCGTATGTTGCGGTCGAAATGCGCATATACAGAAAATAAAAAACAAATATAATCGAAAGAGGAAGCCTTTGGAATTTTTATTCTTATTTAAAAATTATGGAAGTAATTTTTAGGGTTTTGTACTAAAATAGAAGACCCTATTGCAATCACGACCTGTGTCCGTCTGTCCGTCCGTCCGTCCGTCTGTATGTCACAGCACTTTTTCTCCGAAACTATAGAAGCTACAGCCATGAAACTTTGTGGAAAGGTTAGAAGTGATGACTTCTTGAAAGTTTTGGGGTGGAAAAATTTTTCAAAGAGGTTTAAGGGGGGCCTCCCTATACAGGGAGGTGACCCATCATAACAAAATTTCCTCCATTGGTAGAGTAGAGTGTCGTTGGGAAGGTCTTAATGAGATCTTTCCAAAACAAGTCTTTAAATTGCCATATATGTACCGCGGGGGCAGGGGAAGGGGAAATGTACGAACTTTCCGCGTACCCCCCTCGCGATTGGACACCTTCCATCCGAAAAATCTGAAAAAAATCATGAATGTAGGCCTTTATAAGTACAACAACAACAGATACGTGAGAAGTTGAAGTTCACTCGAATTTGTTAGTAATAGTATGATTTATCGATTTTACATTTTTGTGAATTATAGCTTAACGGTACCCTTAAATTCAACCAAATTTGGTACACAAATGGCTATATATACGATTGACCTGTCCTGCAAGTTTCATAAAGATCTATTTAACAAAGTTATGGCGGTTTGAATTTTCCTGTATTATTATGGAGCAATATGCGCTGCATTACTATGGAAGCATATGGCTATGCAACAATATGCGCTTTTTACCGACTCAGGCACTACAGGTTTGCTAGGATTTGCATGAAAGTTTCAGGAATGATAGGTATCATGAATATCTTTGAGATTTGGTTCAGCTAGTGGTATCAGTAATCGTAAAACAAAATAGGGGCTGTTTTAAATGCGAAAATTGAATAATTTTGAGTTAGTTTTCCCCAACTTCAACGTTCAAGGTGCATGCTTTGAACACTTGATTCAATTTAATGAATGACTGAAGATGAGTACTTACAATTAATACTCATGGGTGAAACAAGTCGAGGAGGTAGGAGAGAGCTCCTAACAGAAGGGCTTTGCAACCACTCTCGGGTTCGAAAAAAAATTCTGATGCCATGAATCAATGATTACAGCAGAGTGGAGTTGCCCCTGAAAAAAAAAATTTCAGTGAAAGTAGCCGATATGAGTATTAAATGAAAAGTCTTTATGAGGGCTTTTCAAAACAATTCTTAAACTGACAATTTTTGCTTCATTGAGAGCACGAAAAATGTGTTTCCCCCTCGCGATTGGACACCTGTGTTTTAAAAAAGCTGAAAAAAATTATCATGGGAGATATTTATGAGTACAACAATAACAAATACCTCAGAAGTTCAAATTCGTTCAACTTTTTTAATAGTGATTAGTGATTTTCGAATTTCACATTTTCTCCAATAAAATCGTATGCTTTTAAACCCAACCTTACACAAGGTCCTAATACTCTGTAAGTTTGATGAAATCCATATCATATTCACGGAAGTAATATTCATTTGAAATTCCTCCAATTACAACAACAACAATACACGATTTTGGTATTTTATGGACTTTCCATCGAACCAGACACTGCAGTTTTGATTAGATCTTCTTAAAATTTTCAGATAAGATCATATATGCTTTTGGGATTTCATAATTTGAGTGATTTTTGTTAGTTGAAAATGGCAAAATAATGGATTTTCTCTTAAACGAGCAAATCTCTTTGACATGTTTCTTGATTTTATTCGTTGCTGGTGATTGCATTTTGTAAGTTGAGTACAAAACCCTTCTGACATGAGCGTAGGTCTGTCTACCCAACTTGTTTATGAGTGCAATAATGACAAATACCTAAGAAATCAAAATTCAGTGAACTTTGCTAGTAATAGTATGATGTATCAATTTTATATTTTTAACTGACTTCCAAAAGAAAGAAGGTTATCAATTCATCGCGTATATTTTTAGGGTTGTGTAAAATAATTTTACAAAACCCAACTAAAATCGCGTCCTGTCTGTCCGTCTGTCTGTCCGTCCGTCCGTCCGTGTGTCACAGCAGCTTTTCTCGGAAACTACTTAAGCTAGAGACATCAAATTTTGTATATAGGTGTAAAGTGGTGTTCTATTCAAAGTTCAACTACAAAACATTTTTATATGGTATTTAACGGGGGTCTCCCCATGTAGGGGAGTGACCCTCCGAAAAAAAAATTTCATTGAAGGTAGCCGATATGGGTATCAAATGAAAGGTCTTAATGAGAGCTTTTCAAAACAGGTCTTAATTTGGCAAATTTTGCTTCGAGGGGCGCACAGGGAGGGGAAATACACGAAAAATTTGTGTCCCCCCCCCCCCTCGCGATTGGACACCTGTGATCCGAAAAATCTGAAAAAAAATCAGGAATGTAGACTTGGAGAGTACAACAACAACAAATACGTTAGAAGTCGGAATTCGCTCAACTTTGTTAGTAATAGTATGATTTATCGATTTTATGTTTTCTTGAATAAAATCTTAATGACACCCTTAAACTCTATGAAATTCAGTACGCAGATGACTATTTATAAGATTGATCTATCCTGTAAGTTTCATAAAGATTGAATCATATTTAGCGAAGTTATAGCGGTTTGAATTTTCCTGTATTACTATGGAACAATATGCGCTGCTTTTATTACTATGGCAACATATGGCTATGGAACAACATGCGCTTTTTACCGACTCAGACACTGCAGTCTTGCTAGGATTTGCATGAAAATTTCAGGAATGATAGGTGTCATGTATATCTTTGAGAATCGGTTCAGCTAGTGGTATCAGTAATCGTAAAACAAAATGACGGCTGTTTTAAATGCGAAGATTGGATAATTTTGAGTTATTTTTTCCCAACTTCAACGTTTAAGGTGCATGCTTTGAACACTTGATTCAATTGAATGAATGACTGAAGATGAGTACCTACAATTAATACTCATTAGTGAAACAAGTCAAGGAGGCGGGAGAGAGCTCCTAGCAAAAGGGCTTTGTAACCATTTTAGGATTCGAAAAAATTG
This sequence comes from Odontomyia ornata, assembly GCA_963969285.1. Lineage (NCBI taxonomy): Eukaryota > Metazoa > Arthropoda > Insecta > Diptera > Stratiomyidae > Odontomyia > Odontomyia ornata. Next base: position 334,616,095 of record OZ017739.1, read on the forward strand.
GCCATGAATCGATGATTACAGTACAGGAGAATAGCCCCTGAAAAAAATTCATCAAACGTAGCCGATATGAATATGAAATGAACGTTTTCATGGGAGCATTTCAAAACAGTTCTTAAATGGTCAGTTTTTGCTTCAGTGGGGCACAGGGGGGAAATACATGGAAAATGTGTTTCCTCCCTCGCGAATGGACATCTGAAATAATTATCAAGGGAGGTTTTTATGAGTATAACAATAACAAAAACCTCAGAAGTCGAAATTCGTTCAACTTTGTTAATAATAGTATGATCTTCGTATTTCATATTTTCTCCAATAAAATCGTCATTGACATGTTTCTTGATTTGATTCGATCTGGTAACTGCATTTTGTAAATTGAATACAAAACCCTTCTGACATGAGCGTAGGTCTGTTTACCCAACTTGTTATTTTTGCTTTTTTTTTGTATGTTCACGCATAACTTTTAAACGGAGATAGATGGAAGAGTCCTGTTTTTGGCAAATGATACGTCTTTCTTCCAGTTAGGTCCCGTTTAAAGGATAAGAAATTCAAGTAACGGTACAGGACTTTTATCCTTAAAACTAAAAAATTTCGGACTTTCACCCGGATTTTTCAGCATAACTGATCGACGGGTGTAAGGATTTTGATTGTAGAGGTTTCAAATGAAGGATAACATATTGATATAAAATGTATCGGAACAGAATTGTAATCCTTCCAAGGACTCTCTAGATACTAACAGTTCAATATGATACATTGGTGTCGAGAAATTGAGTTTAAATAATTTTTCGCACGAAAAGTGCCAATTAGTTGGCACTGTTCAAGAATTTGATGGAAATACCGATTCCTTTCGTGGCGAATGATTAAAATTATCAGTATCCTTAATTTTCTGCATAAACGGTACATTTGATTCAATCATTTCTACCGGAAATAACCAACAAATTACTTCTAAATGTGGCACAAATACAATTCAATAATAGTTAGAGGAAACATTTCAGGATGCTTTTCTCTTGTGAATTCATTCTTTGCTTACCGGTGAGCTTAGTAAAGGATCCTTCTTACATCCTTGATGTAAACGCTACACAAAGGATTTATAAAATTTCCCGAAGAAATAATAAGGACTGAGTGATTGCAAATTATAGAGTTGATTCGTTACTTTCCAGTTAATGTTATACATT